>JAPDSC010133686.1:36027-48218 GCA_026290005.1 Latrodectus geometricus
AGATCTGTTCGCCTCGGTAATTTCTTTTTCTCGTTCTTTATTTCGTTCTCTTTTACAAAGAGCTATGACCTGTTTTCTTCTGAACCATTTCTATAAATGAAATCTGAATGTTGATGTAGATGTATGTTCAATATGAAACTTCAAAATTGCTGAAGCTGTATCGTATATAATGTTCCTCCATTGTGTCTTCATTTGAGAGTGGTGAATAAATATGATTTTTCTCTTCACAGAATTTGATGAAGCTTAAGCGATCTATTGTTACTGGATATTCCATTGCACGGTCACGACTAACCCTTTGTTCTAAAAATATTTTTCCCATTTTCTAACGAATTAAATATAATAATTGTTAATCATCAGAATATTTTGAGTTAAGCAATTTTGGATTTTATTCTTGATTTCATTTTTATTATATACTTGCATTTATAAAAAAGTTATATTCTTCGACACTCATTAAAGGGGCCTTACTCCATTTTTATTTAAAGAAAAATAGAATTTTTAAGTTTCCGCGACGTAACACCAAGAGTATACATAAATCTCCTCAAGCATGCTCACTTACGTGGGGAAGTGGGCGGAGGGGATTTTCAGCATCTACAACGAGAGGAGAAGTAATCACTTTCAATACAATACATTTTATTTTTTGCTTTGACTTTACATATGACTTGTTTATGACTTTAATTTTCCATTCTGCACTCTGTATAAATAATTTAAGTTAATAAACACATAACAACATAAACAACATTTTTAATTTCCTTCCCAAACAATCAAGAATGAAAAGATAAAGAAAAGGATTGAATAAGAATAAAAATAATCATGTGATTTTTATATTTTAACTTTATTTCACATTTCGGATGGTTATTGCGGTACTTTCACTTAACACATATTGTAAGCTGAATATTTATTGCTTTTCATTCTCTTTAAAAACTACTATTGTTATATTATGTTAATAGATGTTTAAATTATTAATATAATTCAGATAAGAATACATGAAGTTTCAAAATTTAAACTCGCTATTTTTGAAGGATGAAATAAATTGCGCATGCAATTTAATAATATTAAAGAATAAGCAGTTGAATAAAGAATGTGTGTATACTCAGTTGATTTCAAGTAATTTCTCTTAATAAAATATAAATATTAGTTAGTTACTTTGTAACTAGTCATATATATATTAAACAATTTTAAAATTAGATTTAATAATCAATAATAACCTATAAGTCGCAATAATAAAAACAGAATTTTTATAAGGAAAAGTGATATCATTTGTATTTAAGAAGTGAAACTTTTGTGGTAAAAAATTTAGCTTGCACCACGGAAAACCTGACACCTTAGTTTTGTTGTCCTTGAAAACGGTATCGTTATAATAAATCTCAACTGTATTTTTGTTGCAGACGAATTTTTGTATTTCAGACGGATATAAAAAAAAAAAAAAAGAATGATATATAGATTTAATCTATTTGCCAAAATGGTAGGAATTTTTTAAATTATGATTTCGATACTCCCACAGTTTTGATTTTTCTCATGAAAAGCATTTTTATTTTATTAACAACCCTTTATCAGGTGTTAATGAGATGATTTTAAAAACGCTTATGAATAGTAGTTGAGAATTATTTTATAAAAGTCATAATTATTATTATTAGTGCTCATTTTAACAAATAATTTTTTTTGTCCATACAAATGCGTGATTACATTTCTTATCACATAATTTTTTTCAATTAACCTTTTGAATGATATATAGAGTAGTAAAAATAATCTAATGTACTCAAAAGATCGTAAACTGATTTTACTGATTTTAGACGAATGAAACTTTAAATATGTACATTGAGTTGAACAGGGAGTCAAAACTTCGGACGGAAAAAGCTGTTTCAAATTCTATAACCATGTGGTTCTACATAAATTTAAAAATGCTTCAAAATTCAATGAATGGCGTGATATTTGATTAATTTTCAAAATTAATTGCTATAAATTTATATAATATCAGTCTATAATATGATGAAACTTTACTTCCATATTATCAACAGCACAAGCTATCGAATCCCGATTCGGACATGGAAGTTTCCTTTCTATAAGTGTTTCTTTATCCTTCCTCTAATGCGTATGTGAATGTGGCCCACCCTGCAAACGTGTTTGTGATGGAGTTGACGTGAGTGATGCTGCTTAGAAATATTTATACTAATAGCTGAAAATATAGTGATTAATGTTGAACTTTTGCTTTTTCAAATGCACATCTGGTGAAATAAATTCTTGAAGGTTCCCCAGTTTTTCACCTTATTTCTTAATATGACTTACTTTTTATGGAAACTCTTCCCGGAGTACAAAATATATAGGATGTTAAAAAGCTTTGTTCACCAGTTTTTTGGACGTTCAATGTGAAAAGTCAAGTCGAACTGAAAACTTAGTACACGACTAATCAGCTACATTCTCAATATAAATGGAAATTAAACCTTGGCTTCGACCATTGCGATTATATAACAGTATTAGGCATGTAAAATGAGCCCATTTTATTTCCATGTGAAAGAAATTTTGCACATTTTATTATTTTTATCTTTCATTTTTGACTTTGGTTTTTTTTTTTTTAAACTTGTATAGCATCGCCTCTTAAATTTTCTTTTATATCCTTTAATATAAATTTATTGCCCTTCATCGAATTTCCCAATATTACTTTTTTCCATCATTACAACTTTTTTCTTACTTTGTATATTTTACTGACTTTTTTATTAAATATCCTGATGTATGTTAAATTTTAATGAAAGATAATGCTTTTTTTTTCAAACAATAATTTACAGAGGGAATTATCATAAACCTCATTAAAAAATCAAATAATTTTCACAGCCATCATTGGATATATATTATATATAACCTAAATTTTTATGGATTTATCTCCTTTTTAAAGTACAAGAAATCTAAGAGTCATCTTAGCGAGAGAGGCAATTAACTAATAATATAATTTATATTAATTGGCATTTATGTAATATTCATTTGTATTCTCTTACATTAATTCGTAATTTCATCTTATTTATTATCTTGAACAGTGGGATACTTTTTGTAATCATGCTTTTTATGAGACTTCATGTCATGTGCGGATGTAATTAGTAACATGGTACACAAATGACACACACACATATTCGAGGATGCTATGGCTTCATAGCACGGGATTCCCACACAAGACAGGATGAGCAGCATCAGCGTCATCTGTTGGCAGTTGTCTTCCCCACCCGACGACGGGTGCTCGAGTTAACAATCCATAGGTGTGAATATCCGGAACACAGTGTTAATGATCCGAAAGAGGCAGAAACATCTCGGCAGGTATTGCGCCCCTTCTGGATAGGCTGTCCGCCCGATGATGCAATAACCAGAGAAGTGAAACGTTTGGTTTCCTCCAAGCACAAATTTATCGGAAGCAGCAATCGAACCTTGAAAGCAGTTTTCCCGCGAAATTCGTTTCTGTCACGTCCGTATCAAGGAGGGGGTGAGGAGAGGGAGGGGAAAGGTGGGCAGGTATAACAAGTGCCATCTGATCTAATGAGACGACGAGCGTTTTTATTTATTTTTTGTTAATTAGGTCTTTTATATTAAACGCCACGATCGATCGGTTCAGGTGTATTCACAGCAGCTCAACGGTAAAGGTGAGCCGTATTTTTATATTTCCCATAAAGACTCGAGATATACAATTTACTTATTTTTTTAGGATAATTGTTTAACGATTTTAACAATAATGATAATCATGGAAGTTTTAGACTTTTTTTATAATTTTTATTTTATTTTGGAATTATTAAATATTTTTTAAAAATAATTTTTATGTTATTTACGGATTTAATGAATGATTATTAAATGAAAATATAACACCAAATATTCATTTTATAAATGAAACTAAAATGGAAATGGTGCATTTTATATAATATTTTCTTTTTTTCTAAAATCAAATATTAGAATTCAATGAAGTTTCATAAATGCAACATTATTTAAACTAAAATGAATTAATTTATATATTAATTTAATGCTTCTAAAACAATTGTAAATGCCATTAAGGGAGTTTATTTTAACCAAAGGAATTTTTATTTTAACATAATGAATTCACATAGTGTATTAAATAAAATTTGTTTTTTATTGAAATGATATTGGATAATTTGAATTAATTTCATTTTCTAAAATGTAACAATTATGGTATTTTATAATTTACTATAATATTTAATTAGAATATATTTTCTTAAGAATTAAAATATTTTTAATATAATCAAAATGTATGATTAATACCATAAAAATTATCGAAATATATTTAAAATTGTTTAATTAAAATGTTTTGAGATATATGATATTTTATTTTATATATTTTATTCAAAATGTTTTTAACATCTGAAAATTATCTCGTTTAGTTACCATAAAATAATTACATATATCTCGAATAAAATATTTGTATTACAGTGTTTATTTTATCAAGTCTTTCGCTTAAAGAATTTATGTCATTTTTTTTTATTTTCTTCACTAGAGAAAATTGTTCTATTATTTAAGAAATGTTTAAATTTTAAGTTTAAATATAATACTGTATCTTAAATATTTCAAGTATATTAGCGCATTCAAATGATCTACCTATTGATTTTTGTACTGATACATAATTAATATGAAAAGCATTTGATCAAACGGGCAAAATCAACTTTTATTTCATAATGTTCTTCATTTGGAAAACTTTGAGTCTCACATTAAGTACTATTTATATTCTATAACTCACCCCTCCCCCGCATGTCATACTTTAAAATTGAAAATTATTTATATTTTCGTCATTTATTAATTCGTATAAAATAATTAATTTATTAACATTATGTTTAGCTTTAAACTTGTGATTTTTTAGAATCGAAAGCAATATTTTTAATTCAAAGCAATAAAAAATTATAAATATCTGAAAGTGAAATATTTGAATTTTTAAAATATTTTAAAAGTCAAGTTTAAAATCATTAATATCGTTTAACTAAAATTAAGTTTTATACTTGATTATGATATAATTTCGCATTCCAGAAAAATCCCTGTGATTTGCGTATCAATAACATATTTTTACTCTGTTATTTAATATAAAAGTATACATATGTGCATTTATAGTGAGAATTTATTATAAGCATAAAAATTACCAATATAATATAAACAAGGGAATATAAAACAATTAATGTTTCCATATTTCTAAGCATTTTATTCACAACTAATAAAAACGGGTCACCTTAACATTTGCTTGGTTATAATTTACCCAGAAGTTAACACTTTTTCTTAAAATTAATTATATTTTTTATCAAATGTGACTAATCGTTCTGCAAAATCAAATGATATTTAAATATTGACAGTTAAATTGATATAAATTAATTTGTTACTTCAAGAGTAATGTTCATGCAATAAAAAATGAACTTCAAAATTACGCTTATTGTTCTTACTTAAATTTCCCAAGGCTTTCAAAAATCTCAATATTTATATTTCAAAACTTGTTGGCAAATAATTTATCAAGAACAAGTTAGAAACTAATGAATCATTTAGTCAAGGAAAATATGAATTAAGAACAGAAGAAGCATCTTCGTTTGTTTTTTCTCGTCATGACCTGAATAAAAACTACACCATCATTATATAAAATGCAACTTTACAAACCTCTTCAATGATTTAAAAAACCAAACGATTAACTTAAACAGTTCGTGATTTTCGTCAAGATCATTTACATAACCGTAATCGCTGAATTGATGCATGAAGCCAATTTCAATGCTAGACAAACATCCATAAGCCATGAACAATAAAAAGTCGATTTTTGGGATGGATCGAAGAGCCTTGAAGAAACAGTATCCTTAATAATATTATGTATCTTTTTCCATCTCTCTGAAGAACGTCAAACCTTTTTATTTTTGGTTCTGTTTCTCCGCACTTTTATCGCCTTGCTATTCATCCCAGAAAATGATTCCCTATTGACTCGTCTTTAGTAATTTATTCCATGTGCTTGAACTTGGCCTCGATAGTTTAAGGAGAAAGTGTTTGGATCTAAAGGTCACTCTTTTTGTGTGCCACTTTTGAGTTTTAAATTGAGGGTTGGGCAGAGAAAAAGGAATGACGAGTCTGCCGAGAAAATGAGATAGAAATGGATAGATTCTCGTATGATCCGGAAACCTGCAATCTTCCTTGATCATTCTATTTCTTTCTTCGATACTTCATTATAATTAATTGAATTTCTAATTTCAAAGTGCGTAAGACATCAACAGATCATAAAATATTAGGAGAATATCAATCGAATTTAAATTTATCTTAGGGATTTTATATTTTAAAGAGCTTCAATGGTTTATTATTATTAATAGAAATTAAATATAAATAATACATTGAAACTCTTTTTGTTGTGACAAGAATTATCATTAGTTTCTGCAGAATAACTAGAATTTGAATAAACATTTTATAAAAATGCAAGAATGAAGGAATTATTAAGAACAAAAAACTACTGATACAGAAAACTTTATAAATAAAAAATGTCTCTTTTCCTGAGCTAATGTATATGAAAATATATTTTTTTTCAGATCATTTAACACCTGTTAAATAGGGGGATAAAAGCTTTAATGAAATTTTCATTCTCATTCGATGGAAAATGCAAATTTTAAAATTACTGTTCTTTCATTTTTTTAATTAAATTATTTAAATGAAATGATTGAACTTAATGTAATACAGTAAAATTTTGTTGTTTTCACAAATAGTATAATTTATTTTCAAGTCGTAATCATTATATAATATATAAAATAAATTTAATTTTTTTTAAAACTGTTCAAATAAATACATAAAATGATTTTAAATATTAAATTATAAAGAATGAAAATATGTATTAGACGACACATCTTCCCATTTTCATATTTTAATTTTAGAATAATCTACTAAATTTAATTTGTAAAATGTAAATTAGGGCTTACAGTCTCTAACAATCACTTTTTCAAAAATTTAAATAATTCAAGGTCGCAGAAAACATTTATCTTAAATAGAATATTTCAATATTAACGGGACTTTAAGATTTAAAAAGTGTTTTTATAACTCTAATTTTCATCGACCAAATTTACTAATTTATTAATTCATTATTTTAGTTTTACATAATTTAAAGTTAAATTGTATACTAATATATTGCATTTTTATTACAATATGCTTAGGCTTTCGATTACATTTAAAAAAAGAACTATACTACTAACATAGAAAATTCTAAAGACAGAATTATTATTACTTTATTATTATTATTAAAACTATTTAATCAAAGTACATCAACTGGCAGTCATTTCTTAGAGGACAACATTTAATTTGGGTTTTTGAAATTCATGTTAGCAGATATTAAATAAATTTTCGTTAATGAAAATATTTTGTGCTATTATAATGCCAAATATTAATAAAAATGATAGAACAAATATCAATCAATAACATAATTACAGATTATGGTTTTTAAATTCTATACAACTCCTTTGTATTAAGGATGAGAATTGAATTCGTTTTAAAAGGTATTATCAAAGAATCAAAATTATGGGACATAAAATTCAAAGAGTGGATTTAACGAAAAATATATACATTGTAATATTTTATCTGATACGGAATGAGTATATGCTTTTAAATTAAATCCTTAAATATTTCATAATTATAAAATTAGATGATTTTGCAGATTTTTTAAGATTTATTTTAGAAATATACAAGTAATGAGTAATAGATCATACTAATGACCTCCGATAATATATAATATTGGAATAAAATATAAGGATTTTTAAAATAAAAGATTGAAACAGCAACATTTTATAGGCTAAATCACGCTATTTGTTTCAGTAAAGCAAGAAACGATGTTTATTTGCCTAAATTGTTTACTTAAGCTGTTTAAATATTTAGAAAATGTTTTCCAGTCAATTAGTGTTTATTACGAGTCAATGCAGCTTAAAAGAACAATTTTTCTTCTGCAAACACTTTGCTACAGAATATTATTATGAAATTTCGTTCCATAATTTGCTGAAGAATATTCCATATGAAGCGAACTAATTAATGTTTAAATGTTTTCTTAGTGAGTCACTTCAGTTTTATTGTTCTGACATTTCATAATAAAGATTCATTAAAACAGAAACTTTTTTAAATTATGACTGTATCTAAGTTTAAATGACCAATCCAAAACTGATTATTAATCAAATTGAGTTTTTGCAAAATATATTAAACGAAGGCAAACTATTGTAATGATCTGTATAATCCTCACTAAATCTGTTTGGGCTTTTTGAGAAAGAATATAACAGTCTACTGCAATTTCAAGGAAAATCTTTTTGTAGGAATCTGTATTATTTTAAAGGAGAATTATGCTATATTGTATCCAAAAACAGATTAAATAAAACCTTTTTTAATGTCGTATAAGCATTACCAAGTTATTCGGCACTCTTCAGGAATAAGTGTTAAGATATAGAGAAATCTAACAAAACTTTGTGCTAATTTTACAAAGGAATGTATTGTATCTTAATGGAGAATTATTTCATATTGAATCCAAACAGATAAAATAAAGTTATAATATTCTATGATCATTACAATACCAAGTTCTTTGGCATCTTTTAAAAGGAATATATAGTAATATATGACGAAATCTACAACATTTTCTAGTGGTAATTTTCGAAAGAAATCCAGATCACCATAACAAGGAATAAAAGATTAAGTTATATTGAAACTATACCATCCCAAAATGGGCAGATGAATATTCATTTAAAATTAACCTTCTAACATATTCCTTTAATATTGAAATATGTATACTTAGCAATAATTAAAGATTTATTTGGAGGTATCATTAATATAAATTTCTCAAGGAAGCAACAATGTCTTTTAAACAACCTGGCATTTCTATTTTTCGACACATTATTATAATGTGTCGTGAATATAAATTTAACAAATTATAAAAACACTGATCATTTACTGAACACAGATTCTTCATTTTGAAATTTGTATCACATGCGAATATAAAAACAGTATTGATTACACATTTTCAGTTGTAAAAAACTTAAAAGCAAACCTACGGAGTATTTAGAATCTGTTACAAAAATAATTGATAAATATTTTGTTTTAAGATTATATTATTAATCTTGTGGAGCAATAGCAATGCAAAAAAGTTTGAATTTTTAATTATTTCTTAAAACAGATAAAAAAATTTTTAGTTAAATTTTAATGGGTTCTAACATTTTCGTTGCGATAAAAACTTAAAAGTGGCAGGAGTATTGTCCATGTAAGATGTTTTTGAAATAAAACATCACATTCTGTTTTCGATTTTGGAAACATATACACTCAAAAACACTGAAAATAGCGCACTATGAAGGGAGCATGAGATTGAAATGAAATTTAATACACCTAATGATACAGATGTGAAATTCATTTGAACCCAAAATCAAGACAAATAAATAAATACAGTATATGCAATTAGATAAATACTGTGGAACCTCAATAGCGTGATGGACTGCTTTCTGTTTCACTACATGCCGTCACACGATCCAGCACCAAATTGATTAGACTTCTAATATTGTCCTGAGACAGATGCGCCCACAAATCTTGAGAAGCCACCTACAAATCATGTACACAGTGACACGGCAGCATCTGGTGTTTCAGCTGGTCCTACGCATGCTTTATCGGGGAGAAATCTGGGAAATGGACTGGCCATGGAAAAGTCCGAACATGACGTAGGAAATCTTAAGCAACTTGAGTTGTATACAGATGAGCATTATCTTGCTGAAATGTTGCTCCTGGAAGATCATTTAGGAAATATCCCATGCAAGGTCGAAGAATCTCATCAACATAACGCTGGCCTGTTCATGTTCTACGTACCAAAACTAGAGTTGACTGGCTATCATAGGCTATGGCCCTACATGCCATTACGACTACTGTGCGGGGAATGTGTTGTGAGACAGTGTGGATGGAAGTGTACCATTCACCAGGATGCCAGCACACCCATACGTGGTTATCATCTGTACCCAAAACGAACTGGAATTCATAACTAAGCACCACGTTTTGCCAATCTGTGACATTCCACGTTGTTTGGCACCATTGTAGACGGAGTTGCCAATATTACAGTGTTATAGGCAATACATGAAACGGGAACTTGGATCGCAGATTCACTTACGTAAAGCGTCTGGAAATAGTTTATGGAAAAACTGGCACTCCTACATCTGCGTGTATCGTGGAAGGAGTCACTAAGGGATCCAAGGCAGCTCGGCACACGAACCTTCATTCCTCTCGCCCCGTCGTATTCCTGGTCACCCTAGAGCTGGTACACCGTACGTTGGTACTATCTTGTGTCCACTGCAATATGTTCTGACGGTACACAGAGAATAATTGACCTATCGATCCACTTGAAGCGTCTACCAGCCTTCAGTTTTCAAGCCGATGATGAAGTCCCTCTCAAATTGGCATAATTGTGAGCAATATCGTCTCATACATCTCCCAGTTAATCTTCCTTTATTAAAGTTCTTCTAGACTCGGCATGTGATCGTTATATTTCTGAAACCTCCACTCCGCGCCGCTTCCTGATTCCTCTGATACTGTAAGGTGTGTTGTTTTGCATATAAGCCTTAACTTAACATTTTAACTCAGATCATTTACAAATTGAATCTCATTCTACTTATTTGCAAAACTTCTCCCTTGCATCTTCCTTGTCGACGCACTATTTTCAATGTTCTTGAATATATTTTGAGGTTTTTACATGTTGATTAATATAATTTTTTTATGTGAAAATAAACAAAAGTACTTGAAAGATATTTAAGCATAGAAACTGCTATGTTATATATTCATAGCAAATTAAGGCATATTTATCCGAAATGATACGAATGAAATTTAAATGACTAGATTTACTTAATGCTCCTTAATGGTTAACATTTGAATGTGCATTATACTTATAATTTTGCAAGGGGATTAAAATCGATAAAGCATCTTCGCAATTTAAAATAATTTGCCCATTTTTAATGATCGATTTTTGTTTTATATTGTCGAACATAAAATATTAATAATAATTCAAAGCTTTTATATTATTTACAAATTTCTTTATTTTGAGTCATCATTCTTAATTTTGATGCTCAAATGGCATTAGTGCTGCCTATTTTCTGATAACATTACTTTGAACATTACAAATGAACCTTAATTAATTACACAACAAAAAATTTGACAGATGAATTATTATAATTTAGCAATTTATTTCAAATATACTAGTTATATGTTTAGAATTTGAGCAAATATCACAAAAGCTTCTTATCGCATATGAGGTTTTTTTTTTATCTTTTAACAAGCAATTATCTCTGTTTTGTTTATTTTTTAAAATTTTACTTATAAAATTTAAATTAAAATAATAAAATTAATATCAAAAATAAAAGAATGCAAACGTTAATTCTTATGGAATGAGGTTGAAATGGAAATTGCAAATTTTATGTATGACTTTAGATAATTAATGAAATAAAGCAAATTTAAAAGGTAATAAATTAAAAATCAAATTTTGATTTATAAATTCTCATTAAATTTATTAGAGAAATGATGAAAATTAACAATTTTAAACAATTGCAAGCTTTTCCTTTCGCATTTTTCTTAAAAATACAGAAGACATTAAAAGATGCAATTTCTATCATTACGGAAATCATAATTAACTGACATTTATATTAATATATGCTTATCATATAGTTTTCTGTATCAGAAAAGAATGAATAGATATATTAAACATATCTGAAAATTATCTGTCTTATTAAGTTAGAATTAATTCAGGGTTACATAAATTAAAAATGACGTCAAACTTCAATATTTATAATCGTCCTGATGCAATGCTTTTGGTAATTATTTTCTTTTTGAAGAATATCTTTATTTAACAAAATAAAATAAACATTTTTCATGATGATTTTTTTTCTCTAAATTTTTTATGCAACCATTCTTTAATTTATGACAATTTTCCTACTAGGATTGAGTCAAAACTTTGGATTAAAAAATAAATGCAAATTGCTTTCTTTAAAAGAAAAAAAAAAGAAAAGTTATTTTCTCATTCTAGGATATAAATAAGATTATTAAAAGTTGCTCATATCATTTGCTCATAGCAGGTGAGGCTTAACTAATGATTATGATGCTAATGACTAATTTTATTAATTAATATATATAATTATATTTTTCATATTGTATTTTCTTTTAAATAAATTTTTTTTTATCAAAAATTATAAGTATATTTTACATTATTTTTCTGA
>JAPDSC010133690.1:0-26327 GCA_026290005.1 Latrodectus geometricus
CTTTCCATAAACACAGACTGAACTTGTTCAGCTAAATTTATTTTATTTAATATAATTATTATTGCAAAAAATACTTATGAGTTTCCATAAGTATTTTCAAATTCAGCTGTACTTAATGTTAATTAAGAAATGTGATTATATTATATTTCAGACACTGTTTATTATTGCTGTTTAAACAATATGTAATGTAAAAATTAGTAGTACTGTTTCATAAATTGAGTTAAAAGGGTTAATTCATATTAAGTTTTGTCAATTTATAGCTCAATAGTCATTATTTGCACAAGAGAGATAATTAGACCAAGATGTAGTTAAAAGTGGATTCCAAATTACTAAAAACATCAAGGTAAGAATTAAACCATGAGCTGTTGAATTAAAAGCCATAATAATACTAGTCATCTCAATGCCAACTCAGCAGCTTATGGTCAAGGAAATAATTATTTCATGAAAAGAAAGAAAGTTTTTATTTATTTCTTTACTTCTTTTAAAAAAAATCATACGTTAGATTTTGGCATGACTGCCATTAGTCTGAGATGAGTAACCCAAAAGAGTTCTGATAGACAAACAAAGCACCAAATTTTTTTATAGCAGAGTTGACTGCTATTATATCACTAAGTCCAGAACAAGTGTGATCAATTTATCTCCAGACATGTCAAAGGCACTACACAGTGGGAAAATTGAGGTGTCTGCCAAACCAAGTCTGTATAAAAGAATATAAAGTTCAGAAAAGGCTCTTAAACCATTCAATTTTCTGGCACATTTGACTAGCAAGGGATAAATGATTGAATACAAACCAAGAAGCTGCTCTGTTGAACAATAGTTTGTTATTCTGAGTGTCAAGTTCTGTCAAATACCAAAATATGAATCTTTCAAATTCAAATTATTAACCATTTGAGTGCTTTCACAAAAAGTAATAAAATTTTTAGGCAGTAAAAGATAATATAAAAATGAGAAGTATAAAAACTAAATAGTTATGAATAACATATGTAAAAGATAATTCTTTTTTGTGATTTTACATTTAATGACATTAACTTTTACTTGCAAGCATATTTCTTCAAATTCTAGAATGTCTCGATAGCGCAAAGCCAAAAAACAAAATAGAAAGTAATCTTGGAAAAGAAAAATCTAATTTTACAGATCATAGATTAAAGAAATATATATAGATAATAGAGTTAGAAATATATATATATATATTATAGTTCCAAAAGACTGGAATTTAAATTCTACATCTTCATAAATAAGAGAAAGATTTTTTCATAAAATTATGTTTGATGTAGTTATTTACAGAGTAAATGCAATTTTATCCTAAAAGTTTTAATATTTTTAACATTATGAAAATATTTTTGTCCTTTCATAATAAATAGATAAGGTATAAAACTACTTTGTTTTAAACTAAAGTTGTATTAAAATAAAGAGATTTGATTAAAAAAATATAGACAAAATATAAACTCCATTTCTTCAATTAAGTATTTTTTGTATTTTATTTCTTAAAAGTAAATGAAAAACTAACTTTGATATTTTAACCTTTTTATTTGGTTTAAACATATGGTGAGCATTCTCTATGATTATAAATCATTAGCTTAAGTCTTTACTGCTATTATTTAGACTTAAAAATAACCCCGATTTTTCTACTTTTAATACATATTTTTCTTGAAAGTGCATGAAAAAATAATTATGTTTCCTTAAAAAAGAAAGAAATCTTTTTCCTAAGCAGTTTCACACATATCCTATAGATTGCTTTTGAAAAAGCTACTCTTAAATTTTATGTGTACAATTATGATAAAGAGATACAATAATATGTGTACAATTATAACTTAAGAATACTAAGTAATATAAACAAGTAAACTATAAAATGTTTTGTTAAAAATTTAAAAGTTAAGAAAATGTTATTTTAAATAAAGAAGTAGCCATAGAGGTCCACATTGATTTTTTCTTCAAGTTTTTTTGTTTGTATTTTCTAGATAAGTGTTTTCCATAATAGTTAAATTCATATTAATTCTGAGTAATATAAAAAAATTTTTATGCTGTTACTAATATAATATTCTTAATATAAATATAATAATAATAATATTTCATTTGATGGAAACTTCAAAAGATTACATATTACTTCAAAGATATTGTTAGAATTATTTTTCAACTATAAGAATAATGCAAAAAGAAATAATATAACTTAGAAAAAAATAAACATCAATACATAAGAGAAGAATTGAAATAAAGAAATTAACACAAAAGAATTGTCATGAAAATTAAAATGTACCACAATTAATCAACAGTTACAAAAAATATGTGACATAATTACATATCATTGACATGTCTGAGTTTATCTAAAAGCTCCTCATAAGAAATTTCAATCACTTCTTTCAATACATGGGCTTCTTTCATAAAATCATCTTTTATGTCTTCAAGATGCCTTGTAAAAGACTGTCCCATAATCTGTAAGTGTATAGAAAAATATACAAATTTACTTATTTTCATTGTACTTATTATTAACATTAAATATTCAACTGAATGCTTTGAATTTATTAGGAAACACTCATATTTAGCATCAATAAGAATATTGAAAATGCAAGTTTTCATTAATAAAGAAACATTTTTAATGAAAAACAGAAGTGTGTTCGTTCCTATTCTGAAAATTGATGGCTTGACTAACACTTAATAAATAGTAAAAAAAAAAAAGTTCCTATACAAAAAAGAGTATTCTAAGAAAATTTCAATTTTAAATATAAAACTACATTCAAACACATTGTTATTAAATAATTGAACTTTGTAATGTAGATATTGGATTTTGTTAATCCAAATGTCAGCCTCTGTTAGGTAAATATCCATAAATTTAGCTTCGAAAAAGTTTAAAACAATTAAAAAAAATTCAAAATAAAATTAACTCAGCATAAATTAAAAGTTACATTTGATATTTTAAAATTAGTTATTTTGTACTGTTTTTTACATTTATATTGATATTTAAAAAATTTGTATATCCAAGTTTCACAAATAGAAAAAAATATTAAGACCGATTTTTCTTATTACTTTATGTCTTTGCAATACACATTTAATGTATTTTTTGTTTTGTTCATCATTGAAAAAATTTTTGTAATTCCTTCCATCATAAATCACTTTGGATTCTTAGAATATAGTTCAAGAAAAATCGTTCCAAAAACTAATTATTAAAATTATTAAATTCTGAACCTCTATATAAAGACATGCCTAAAATGAAGTAAAGAATATAGAAAAGAGAATTTTCATATTGAATCAATATAATCTTGAACTCAAAACTAGAGTGTTAGTCATGAGACTAGCTGAGCCACACAGGCATGATAATTTTGGAGGCAAGTGCACATAATGAAATATTAATCTGTTGAAATATTGAAATATATCTATGGAAGATGTATATACATTTAAAAAGAGAAAACAATCTTCCAACATCATCATCCAAAAAAAAAAAAAAAAAAAAAAAAAAGCTTCTGAAGACAAAGTATTTTTTCAAAAGCTATTATGTATTTTCAGCAAAAATTTCAAAGGCTGATCAGCTATTAATGCCTATTATTGTATTGATGTTCATGTGGATATGATCGTAAATGTCTGGATTTCTTTATGAATAGAAAAGAGAATTTTCTTCATGAAGAAAAACATTAAACATCAGGAAGTGGCTTGGAGAATGAAGAATGCAAATATATCTATAAAAAAGCTCAATTCAACATAAGAAGATATACATGGAAGACTTTAAATTATTAATACCTGCTTCAACCATTGATTTTGAAACAGTGGGTGGTATTACAAGATATAAGAACAGAAATAGATCAATGGATCATTACTATAACTATCTACCCCCCCCCAAACAAAATCACAGTATTTTAAGAAAACTGTTTAAAGCTAGGTTTCTGAAAGGGGGGGGGGTATTTTTAGAAATAGGACAAATAAAGAAAAATTTATTCATTTTTTAATTAAAATTATATTAATTAAAAAATTAATAAATTATTCAATCGTTTTAGATTTTGAAGTCTGTTATAAAAATAATTCTCTGGAAAAATTCTTAAAAAAATAATAAATAAAATTGGTCATAATACTATAAAAAATGTTATTTGAAGATTTTGTTAAAACCAGATATAATTCTGGAAATTTATAAAATTCACATAGAAATTAAAGTGAGTCAAAAAATTAATAGAATTCATTTTAATTTTAAAATCTAATATAAAAATTGTGTGAACATATGAAAATGAACACATTAAACTTAATTTTTATCATAAATATTCATGTGCATTACATTTTAGCTCTACATTTATCAAATATTTCTGTTATCTTTGAAACTCCAAGTAGAAAAATTATGAAATGATCATTTTGAATAAATATTATCAAACAAAGAGATAAATTTCTGGATGACAATTTTAAATTAAGGAAATGCTCAAATGTCTGAAAATAAAGGAAAGAATTTTACATATTTCCCAATATTAAATCAATATAAAGAGTTAATTCCAAAAGATAGTAAGTGGATATTTTACAGAAATCAGATTTATAATGCTCAATGTAAAATGCTCAAATCCTTATACACAAATAATAAATCTTAAGGTCTTCAACACCTTTCTATGCCAATTTAAAATAAATCTCCAGTCTTTCATATATTTAAAAATCAATATTGAATATTTAAAAAAGACTAAATAACAAAACAAATTAAACCCAAAGTAGGCATACTAACCATTTGTTTAACATGCACTGGTATAACATAATAGTTTGATCACTAATAAAATCTATTAAAAGAAAAATTCATTTTTACAGCACATGTTAAATGGATGTTACTCAAATGTGCTAAGCTACCCCTTTATTAAAAAGCATTTAAAATTTAGAAAAATAAGAATTTAGAAAACATTAATAAAACATGGGCTCAAGAAAGCACCTGAACAAATCTGGTATCATTCAAATTCTAATATTTCATTAAATAAGTTCAAAGTCCCAAAATCTCCATAGATTATTTTTCAAAAATATCCAATTCAATAAATTAGGTTACCTAAATGAGAAAAAACTAAAGGAAAGGGGGTTGTTTATAATATTTGTTATCCTATGAGTAATTTTGGCCCATGAGACTAATTTGAAGTTCACAGTAGATTCCAAAATATTCATGTTTAAAGGCATGAATTGTAAAGTTTCAGAAGAAAGTGTTTCCCCATTTTTAATAATTTAAAGGATGTCCTATTCCTGAGGTTTGGTTTCTTTTGTGACATGATGGTAATTTTTTTCATGCGAGACTAATTACATCCAGGCCAAGTTCAAAATGGATTTAAATCACTACAAACATTAAAATCCCAGATGGGATTTGGACCTACAAGCTGTTGAATTTAAAGCCAGAAAGATAAATATTTCGCTACCAGCTTAGCCTAGTGATATTAGAAATTTATAGCTCTGTGAGATTTGCACTGTACTTTTAACCTGAGATTTGTGTTGATTTAATATGAAATTTATCAATTGAGATGACTGTCATTCATATTTGCAGAATCAGCATCATCACAATTGACCAGACCACCCAGTGTGAGTCAATGGTCTAAAGATTTCACCATGACAGCCGCTGAAAAATCTTTCAACCTCAATGCTTCTCATTAATTATAAAATGCTCTAATTTGATTGAGCTTTTAGTCTCTTAACTATGGTCTTCCCTGTGTTCTAATTCCAGAAGGTCTAAAATACAGTTACAAATTTAAAGTGCTACTATCATGCATTCAAAACATTGCAATTCATTCTATTTAATTTTAGATATTAAAATATTAGATAGTTTATATATCCTATATAATTTTGAGTTAAATCTCTATTTAGTTATTGTTCTTTTCTATACCACCAAGAATACTCAAATCATAGTCCAGATCTCAGAAGTTAAGATAGGATTCATAAGATTTTTGTAAATTAAAAACTGTATTTCTAAAAAGAAACCTAGATTTAAAGAGATTTCTTAGGACAAAAAAGCTCTTATTTGCCAAAAACAGTTGTTTTATTTCAGGAGACATTCTGTTGTCACTAGTAATAGCTGAACTTAAGTTAGTAAAACAATTTACTGT
The DNA here is from genome assembly GCA_026290005.1 of Latrodectus geometricus. Classification (NCBI taxonomy): domain Eukaryota; kingdom Metazoa; phylum Arthropoda; class Arachnida; order Araneae; family Theridiidae; genus Latrodectus; species Latrodectus geometricus. The sequence goes on from JAPDSC010133690.1 coordinate 6,033, forward strand.
TTCAGATTTACATTATCCAATAGTTAAGGGATAAGACAAAGTAATTTTCTCAGGAACATTATTATATATGCCAAGATTTTGTGACAAAGATACTAGAAATTTTTATCTTATTTTGAATCTTTCAGTGTAAGTCTTGTCAATTTAAGGAGTTTTAATGGTAATCCAAAATTATTCATTGTTTTAAAAATATAATTTATAATAAAACAGATAAAATCATGCTTTCGGAATATAATAGGATTTTATAATTTCAGATTAATAGTTATGCATTATACCTTCATCAGTAGTGATATTGCCTTTTTTAATAATTATCATCAATTTAATAATAGTCAAATTTCTTTTTTAATAATTATCATAATTCTGTACAATACAGTTCTTTACAAATTCAATGAGCCATGCTGTATCACTGAATGATACAAGTATGCTGAGAATTTCTATCAATAGCCTGTCTACTTAACGTTTGTCACATCAATAAATCAATTTATTCCCAATTATCTTGGAGAAAAGAAACATAAACTCAACTAAGATAATAACACCAAAATTTAAAAGAATATTATTAACTGATAAATGCACCCACCCAGCCTTTTATCTAAACAAGTAATTTTACTCTTAAATAGTTTTCAAATGTTTTGTAAAATTATGAATATTTTAAATTAAATATCAAAATTGAAATAAAAAACACATTTCTTCATCATATAAGAAAGATGACAGTTATCAATTTAAAATTTAACAAAGACAAATAATTTTTCTAAATGAAGTTTACGAAAAATGATCATCATAAGTCAGATTAACTTGCAAACCTGACATTTGAAGTAAATATTAGTAGTTTACATACTTTAAATGACTATATACAGGTAGTTATCAAAATAATGAATTAACTTTAACTAGTTAACATTTTGTTTAATAAAAAGCAGTGTATATATTCTAGTAGTATGTGATATACATATATGAAGAGAAAAAAAGTCATATTTCTTTTCTTTTTCTTCTTAATATATGAAGCTAAGACAGCAATTGTATTCCTCAAAAGAATAACATAAAGAGCTTATCAACAATTAGAACAAATGAAAAAAAAAACCAAATTATATATTTACAATAGTTTAAAATGCATTGCTCTCTTGTGTTTGTAAATGCACACTGAGGGTAAGGATGGCACAATAAAATAATCAGTAAAACTATACTTTAGGGTGCCCTTTGGCGAACTTGGCGATTTTTCGGCGCCATTCCTGTTAGCGCCGATTAAAATGCTAACAGGTATGGTTGAACATTCAAAAATAATGTCAGACTTTCAAAATTCTAAAAACAATAAATCAATCAGAGCCTTGACTGGAACTAAACCAATCAAAACACAATTCGATTTTTCCCAGCTTGGCGATCAATCGCGATCACAACTTGGCGAGAATCAAAAGGGCACCTTAAAGTATAGACTAACCCAATAATCTTATGATTTAAAGGTAGTCGTATATAAGCTTAATACATGCCCAAAAAATTTCAGAAAAAATAAATACTTTTATTTACCATGAGAATGCTAATACAAAAGATCAATTATACAAGATTTAAATTACATAAATTGAGAAATATTTTTATTATATACCAGAATTTTCTGTTGAATTCAATATCTAATGAAATACTTTTGAATAAAATGTTTAATTATTACATCATATAAAGAATAATGGCAGCAGTTTACTTCATTTATATTTTTTTGCAAATCAAGAAAATACAATTCAGATCAAATGGTTTGTTGAAATAATTGAAATTACTTATTTGCCATTATATCAATATAAACAAATATCAGAATTATAAAGTGCTATAATGTATGACAATCAGTTTCTTCTTCTTTGGATTTTGAAAAATGATTTTATAAAATTCTTTTTTCAGTAACTGAATGATATACACTTTATTTTTCTTTATAAAAAATAGCAGTATCTTATTTTACATTAAAAGCCAAAGATAAGTTCAAGCAAATAATTTGTGTTACAATTAAAAAATATTACACAAAAGTTTTATAAAATAAATCAAGTATTAAGAAATATAATTAATTCAACAATCAAAAAATGATGTCAATCCTTAACAATGATGACAACAAAATATATCTCTTTGATAGTCAGAAAGATCAAAATGTTGGTGAATCCTGGATGAGATTATCAAAAATTTAACTTACTTGGAAAAAAGATTGACATTTCTTCACTGAAAAACAAATACCAAAATGATTTTAAGACTGCAACAGTTAATATCATAACAGGTTTGTTATTATGAAAGAGATATCAAAACTACATTTTATATAAATATTTATATAAGAATTTTATCAACCCTTCTCACATAAAGTGCATTTATTAATGTTCTTTTGGAAAAGCAATCAAAAATCAGTTATTGAATAAGTTTGACTCTTCTTACTAAAATATTATGAGAAAATAATTAGAATGTAGAATTTTAAAAGGATAATTAAAGCTTTTCAGAGAATACTGTTCTTAAATTGCTCATCAAAACTACTAACAACGTTTATTAACTTTTTTTTTCCAAGATCAAATTTACTTCACTATTTTAAGAAATAAAATAAAAATAGAACTGTAGTTTTCGTTATAAAAATAACAGCATTGAAAATGCAATAAGGATAAGTACTGATTATTAAAGCAATATAAAATAAACCTTTTATGTGTTGCATCGTAACAAATAACAAATTCCTGAAGCACACTAAAGGGCAATGTAATTTTAAAAAATGCATTAATAGATTAAAAATAAGAATTAAGAATGAAGTAAAAGGATTGAATAATTTATGCACTCAGTATTTCACTGTATTTTGATACAACAGTTAAACAATAAGAAAAATTTTATTCTTAAAAATCAAATTTTGTATTTATCTTAGATACCATAAATATAAATATAAAAGTGACATAAAAGTGAATATCAGTGACAACTAGATCAACTTTTGAAAATGTCTACATGTTTATAAATCGTAATTCGCAAAACAATGAATGTGATTTTTCTGCGCCTTAAAATACTCACTTAGTGATTTGAGAAAAACTTCAATTACCGAAATTTTTAACTTCTAGACAACTGTCAAAGTGATTGAAATTTTAGCCGTAATCTTTACAGTAATACAAGCTCATATTCTATTCATTAAATAGAATATGATAATTTCGAAAATCAACAGATAACGAAACTACTTTTGAGTACGACACCATTGGGATCTATTGGTTATAAAAACAAACATTTGTTGTATTGTTGAAACCAATTGATTGGATGATAACTCAAATTTTACTACAATACCAAGAAGGTGGAGGAACAACACTCTTGGATTGATTATCCGAGAAACTGATTTTTCGATCTTGATGACGTCATATTGCTAACTCGGATGAGAAACTCGGAGCATGTAAACAGGCCTTTACCGGAATTTGAATGCATTGCTTTGTTTTATTTTGAATATTATAATTAGGGATTAAATAGGTTGTTTTCTATTAATTCCATATTCTTTTATGTAAATATAACAATTGAAAAAGGAAGTAAAAAAGTTACGAATATGATTGATATTTATCATAGATAAGATCTCCGTTATTATATAGATGGCACTCTCATCACTTACCGAAGTGAGGGAGTTATTTGTGTAATTTTGGAAGAAACTAGCTCTAATAGTAGAAAATGACAGACCAATCTGCCGTTTGGTATTCCTTTATTCTATTTTAATATTGTGTCAAATAAATGTTTTTGTTACGATATAGTGCATTTTAATTCTTTAATTAGTTGGATGGCTCCTGCAATCATAAAAAAAAAATGCTGTTTATTATTAATACTGGAATAGGTACTACATAAATATAAAATTAATTTCTTAATTAGAAAATATGTTTCAACAGAAAAAAATACCATTGTTTATTGCTTTCGTTTTTGTAGACAATTATGACAACTATTCGTTTATTTTCAGCTTTTGCTTATTTTTGTTGTTTGTTTCTTTGTTATTAAGAGCTAGAAAACTTTTCTAAGGAACACTTAAATTTAAATGTTTTAAATTTTGAATTCTATATTCATGATATCGAAACATTTAAAAAATATCTTTGGATATGTAATTCATAAATAAACTAATATCTTAATTCAAAAGTTTATATAATAAATAAATTTGTATCAAATTAAATCATTATGAGTGTTGAAATTATTTGGTTTTAAGATTAAAGTGTTTTATATTTCATTTACACACAAACGTGCGAGCTTATAGTAAGGTATTTTGTTTAAAAAATGGACATATGACCATGTCGAAAACTGTCATAACGACAATTAAGGCTGTAGAAACAAAACAATCATGATTTATTTATGAAGCTCATGTATTAAACAAAGAAGAAAGAATAAAAAAAATAGTATATGAATGATATCAGGCTTACAAACCATAAGTATAGTTCCCTGGAGGAGTACAGATATTTCAGCAGTACACATATTGCCGTACAGACTCTGAACAGTACGTTATTAATATGATAGTTAATACATAGTATGTCCACCATACGAGGAAATGCAGCCTGTACAATGCAGGGGCATGCTGAGGCTCATATTATAGAGAGGCACTTGGGGCAGAGAACTCCACTCAGCAAGCAATGCTCTCCGAAGGTCAGATACAGATGTAAGAAATGATTAATGGGCTGCGATTCCCCGGCCAAGTATGTCCCACACATGCTCTGTCGAATTCAAGTCCAGTGAGACTGCTAGTCATCCATATGGGTGATTTCTTCCGATTGAAAGCTGTCGTTAACGATGTTCAGATGGTGAGTCATCCGTAAGCACAAATTCATTGCCCACAGCATCCCTAAATAAACGGACTTTTTGTTCCAGAATAATGTCCCGATAAATAAGTCCTATCATGGTTCTAATTTGAGCATGCAGATTTGTCCTGGAGCCCAGTATAATGCCCCCGCAAAAGAAAAATACTGTACTACCATAATTTTATCATTCACTGGTGTTGTTTACGTAGTACTGGGTACCTGGCGTTTTTCATATGAATGTCTAACGTGAAACGAACTTCAGGCTAAACTTCCGACTCGTCAGAAAGCATAACGGAAGTCCACTGTGAAAGTATCCCTATCGCATGTTCTCTGCTCCAGGTTAAAGACAATTCCCTGTCATCAACGCTAATGACAGTGAATTGCCGTTAGCGAAACACATCTGACAAGCCTATGAGCATATAGACCATACTATCACAAAAGTCCGTAAATGATTTGCTTTGAGAGAAATGGTCGTACCCGTGACTAACAACAGCTGGCGCGAAAGTTTCACTGCTATGCTCCGTTTGTTTCTTTTGGTGGTTGCTGTAAATACCAATAATCACTCGGCGTTGTCACTCGGAGGAAACCTGTATATAAGTATATACGTTTATTGACATATCTATCATCCTGAAATTGTTGCCACAGCCTAGAGATGTTACTGTGGGCTATTTCAAGTTATTCAGCTATTATCATTTGAGTACACCTATCCCCCGATTTATACGGTACTCGGTTTACACGAGTTCACTTTTACACGGTTTTTAAATTTCAAGGCCATCAAGATTTACATTGCACGAAAATGTGCAAGTTGTATTTTTACCCAAGAATACGACTTCTTTATTGCAGCCATTTGATCAAGGGATAATTTCGACCTATAAGCCACAGTACATCAAGCGAACCTTCAGGTAACTCAACGCTTAACTCAATATGAGGAGGTCTATAAAGATTTGATTAAAAACGAAACACAATTGTTAATTACGGATTTCACTACCAAGGTTCGCCCATCTGAAGTTGTTTCTAATTCATCTAACATCGAACTTAATCGCATCAACCACTATCTAGTGAAGAAAGTGATATCATACCAATCAGGAATAAAAGATTAAGGCTACGAAAGTGATAACAGTAACTAAATTTCTGGTTAAATTTTTTAATTTATATTTCTCGTTTCTATATGTAAAATGAATTACATACATATACCTTTATATTTTTGTCATTTTATAAATAGACAGTTATTTTTATGTTTTTAAGATATATTTAGTTTTATTTTACGTTGAAATAAATGACTGAATTCTGCACATTTTAGTTTGCTTTCGATTTACACGGTTTTACGTATAAGAATCCACGATTTCGATTTACACGGTTTTCTAAGGAACTTATCTTCAGTGTAAATCGGGGGATAGGTGTACACTTATATTTCAGGTGGACAATAATTCTGCGACCTAAGCAACCACATTTGTTCCCTGTGTCATACCTATGCGGTCGTGGTACACAGCATGATATGGACAAGTTGTGAACGCGTTTTCTTCTTTTACGCTGTGTGTATCCCTCTCTTACGTTCTCGTCATTTTGGTGTATGCTATGCGTCATCAGATGCCATCCTGTAATTAACTTGTAATGCTTGACCATGTGTGCGATATTTCTACAGATGGCATTTTCCCTTTCGGGTTGTATTTACATCCCAGATAGCAAACGATGGTCCTCAGGATGTTCGGAGAACGTCCTCTTACGTCCAGGTGGACGTAAGAGGACGTCCGATAGGGGTGCAGCGACGTCTTACGGACATTCTCCGCACGTCACAATGTCCGGAAGTAACACGTACGTAGGTCGTCCCATAGACCTTCGAGACGGACGTGATTTGGCACATATTGGCCGTGATCTGACACATATTGGACGTGATTTGGCACATATTGGCCGTAATCTGGCACATATTGGACGTGATTTGGCACATATTTGGACATTCATATAACAGCCATATTAAACGTGTTTTTAAATTTTAGTATTAAATAATGAGCACTATCATTGTTTTTAAGCAATAATTCAGTAAACTTTTTGTATGTTATTAAAGTTTACATACTTTATTTACTAATAATTGTGTATTTTTGTTTATAACTTTATTATTATTCAGTAAGCTTTTTTCACTGTTATTTTTTTCTGCAATAATTCAGTAAACTTTTTGTATGTTATTAAAGTTTACATACTTTATTTACTAATAATTGTGTATTTTTGTTTCTAACTTTATTATTATTCAGTAAGCTTTTTTCACTGTTATTTTTTTTCTGCAATAATTCAGTAAACTTTTTGTATGTTATTTAAGTTTACATACTTTATTTACTAATAATTATGTGTATTTCTGTTTATAACTTCATTATTATTCATAAAGCTTTTTTCACTGTTATTTTTTTCTGTAAGTAGTGACTGATACCATTTCGCAAAAAAATAAAGAAATGAAAAGTAATTATTTTTCCTTTCTTTAATTTTTTTGCAACATTATTATGAATATAACTTACTACTGTTCTAAAAAATAAATGCAATAAAATTGTCAAGGTTTTAACTGAAAATTCCATTCGAAGGAAATACTAATACTTCTGACAAAGGAATTCTTTTGGGGTATATCTAAATGCTAAATTTTTAAAATGAAAGATATCTAAAAAAAGGCTACATTGTTTAGAATTATATCATACTTTTAAACAATGTAGCATTTTTTAAATATAAGAGAAATATGCAGGTTTTAATATAAGCAAATGCATTACAATATTAGCAAATATATTAATATAGATTTAAATATTTGAATTTATGCTTATGTGAAACAGGGAGAACTGCTAAGCGATTAAAATTTCATAGAAGAAATAAATACAAATATATCAATTTTAATATAAGCATATATATTGTAATATAGATTAAAATATTTGCATTTGTTTGTAACACAGGAAGAATTTTTAAATGATTGAATTTCAAAAAAGAAAAATAAATAAATATATATATAAAACACTGGTATATATACCAAAACATTTTATTCACACACACAAATGCACATGAAAATTAACTCATTTAATCTACAACAATCATTTAAATAACAGAGAATCCACAATTTCAATTGGCACAATTAAATTAAGTTCTAATTAATAATTTTATTTTTCTCACATAAGAAAATAGCCAATTTCTGAAATGTTTCCATGAGACTATTTTAACAGCATTATTATGATTTATTATCAAAATATATTAATATTTATTAAGTTAACAAATTTTCCTATATTTTATGAAATTCTTAGAAAACAAATTTGTACTTTAATCAAATGGATCTAAGATATTTCAGAAGAACAAAGATTACATTAATTGGCATTTCAAACACCATAATTATATTATGTTTTCTTTGAAATATTCAAAATTCTTTTTTCATTTAAAGAGTGATTCAAAATTGCACAGTTTTAAGTATAAATCAAATGAATTTAAGAAATTAAATGAAATATAATTTGGAACAAAATATAGTTTTTAGATTGTTTATTTAACAGAATTCTATATACACACTCAATTTTTATTCACAATCATTATTATTATTAAAATCATTATGTTTTACACACTCAATCATTATTTTTTTCTGTTTCTCCGCCCTTTCTTTTGCATGCCGCAGCCAATTCGATATGCTCTTAGCCATCTCTGCTTTTGTAACTTGAGGCATATGAAAACAGACTGCATCTATTATTAAAAAAAGAAATTAATATTTTATAAGATAATCTAGAAAGATCAAGATTATCAGAAACTTTATATGTTAAGGTTTAATGATTATTTCAACAACTTAAATTTTATTTTAAAGATATAAATTAGTTTAAAAGAGCTACTGTTAAAAAAATTCAACACTTGTAAAGCAATAAAGCAAAATAACTTTCTTATCACCATTAGATTCTCATTTGATAGTTAAAAAATAAACAACACATGGACTTATAGACATAACAAATCCCAACAATGAAATAGCAAGTTTTAAATTTTTAATACTTTTTATAACATATTAAAATTAATCTGGTAAAGAAATAACCTTTCAAATTGATTAAATATAAAATTAGTCCAAAATTCAATCCTTTCCAGCCGTAATTTTATAATCAGCAGTTGCTTTAAAATTTCTGAAAAATCTAAACTAGAGATGCATCTTTTTCATTTAAAGAGAATATAAATTTGTTTTTTTGAATCAAAAATTTATTTAGTGAAATCATCATGCAAAATTTTAAGAAAATAAAATTTCATGCTAGAAATGTATACATTTTTCTTTAAAATTTATTATTAAATAAAATTTGTGTTATTAAATATTCCTTTCTAAATGAAGGTTAAATAATATAATGACTTGTAAGATGACTTTTCTATTAATAATCTACTTACACACTCAAATTTAGGAATGAATTATTTAACATTCAGTTTTAATTTTAGCTCTGTAATTCCCTATAAATACATTCAACACATTAAAACAATACAATTTAAAAAATATAATGACTTTGGAGCTACTATGTGATTAACTAATGATCTTTCATAACATTTTAAAGTAAAATTTTTAAACTAAAAATTTCTAAATTCATAAATTGTAAAATGAGAAGAATACATAAAATTAGCCAGCCTGAATATTGCTATTTATTTATTGAAAAGACTTGATGCATTATACAGTATAATAATTATACACAAATTAAGAAATCATATATTTAGTTTCAAAACACAAGATTAGAACAATACAAGTACTTTACATTACACCTTAATATTAACTTCTTAACATGAAAAAACAATTTAAAAATAAAATCTTTAGCATTTATAATCTTAATAATGGCCGAATTAAAATATCCATTGAATTATAACATTGGTATATATGTTTACAATCATCTACTTTTTGATAGCAGTAACGTAAGGCTTAACAATTATGATAAATAGAAATATAAGTTTTAAAAAGTTTAAGTATAAACAATAAACATTTTTACACTCACCTTCAATAGAATTCTTTGCTTGTGAAAAGTTATAACAAGTTCAGTGAATTATTTTAGTATTTAAATCTTCTTATTCAAAATTTCGTTCAGGTTGTTCGATGTGTTAACACTCACCAGCGATTCCGTGCGTCTCCCCAAGCAGACTTCCGGCTCTTGACGTAAGCAGACTTCCGGTTTTGAATGTAAGCTTTTCTGCGCATGCGTCTAAATGAACGGAGCAAATTTCTTTCGCTCGATTTAACACCAAGTCTTTTTATTTAGAACTTCGGCACTAACTACGAATTTATAAACGTGCGTGCACTCTAACATTGTTGGTTTAGCGTTAACTTGTTCGAGTTTTTGAGTTTGATAAAATCGCATTTAAAGCCTTTGCATTCTTATATATATATATATAAAATATAACAGATAAAAAATATAAATATAATATATAAATATAACAGATAAAAAAATTTACATCCCATACATAAATAATTCTTTTTTCTAAATGCTCTTCGAGAAAATCAACTGTTTTTATAAACGCTTTAATTATTTTAATTAAATGATATTTTTAATGGTGAAGAATAAACTAAAGAACGTTTGTAATTTTCAATCAAAATTGCATTATATAAATTAAATTGTAACAAGAGAAAATTTTACCAAGAGTTTTTTTTTTTTCCTTACCTTGAAAACAAAATGTAGCGGAAGTAAATACAACATTATATTAAATTTGAATAAACATTAAGAACATATTTTAAAAATATTATTATACTTTGTAATATGTTAATTATTTTAAAACTTATCAATTTGTATTGATCTAACGTATTGATATAACTTACGTTTAGAATATATGTACTGTCTTCATAGCAGTCGTATAACCCTTGAAAATCCCTTTTAAATTCATGTCGTATTCAAAAAAAATATAGTTTTGCCAAACATATTCTTTTGTTTTTACATATATCTTTGTTTATAATTATGATGAAATAAAAGACAGGATCTTTGATAGCACAAAAATTCATAAATTTTACATAAGGTGATTTCTACTAATTAAAATGAGAATATATTCTCATTTTAATTACTAAATACAATGTAGCACAAAATTATTTACATTTATTAACAAATTGATATGATTTTTCAATTTTATAAGTAAATAAAAAAACGCATTCAGATCATTTGTTAGAAAAACCAAAAAAGGATGTAAAAGAACCTTTTCAGGATGTTTATCCACAGATCATCCAAAACAGATCCATAAAAAGACATTCTTAGAAGAGCTTTACAAGGCTGTCCTGAGGACTTTCTCAAAGAACATCCAGGGGACGTCCAAATCACATCCAAGACGTCGGAGGATCAAATATAGATGTTTTGGATGTCCGAGGGATGTTCATTGGACGTTGTTTGCTATCTGGGATGTTCTTCTAGATTATCATTAATTTATGGATATATGTGTATAACTATATATGCTATTATTGCAAAATTGTTTTAATTACGAATTTCGTAATTAAAATTAAATGGTCTTCAAATAAAAACAATTCTTAAGTACAGTGTCCCCAAAATTTTATAGCAACGCAATCTGTAATATATTATATTTTAAATAAACTGATAAATGTTTCGAAATATCTTTGTATCATACATAAAATTCTGGTCATGCATAATTAATTACAAAATATTAGGTTGGGGAAAAAGTAATCCATTATTTTTTCGGTAAACGTCTGTAGTGATCGATCTCTCGTGAGGTATCTATCAAACAATTTCAGATTTATGCTCGTTGGAAAGGTGACATTTGACACTAAAATATCCTCTTGCGGTTTTTTGTTTGATTGATTCAGTTACGAGTACAAGGTTTTAAAAATGAAAGACAACAAACAGAAACTTCGATACATTTTCGTTTTTCTCTTGTAACGGCGAAAAAGATAGCCGGGTGGCTAAAATTGTGGAAGGTGTTTATCGTCCTATATAAGACTGTAACAACCAGTTACGTACAGTTTTTGTTTCGTCGATTGTGGATACAACATCTCGCATGTGGATACAACATCGTCGAGAATGTCTATAAAATATCAAAAATGATCGAAGTTAACCGCATGTCAGCAGTCGTAACGCGCGACCTAAAAATCTACATGAAAGCTGTTTTAAACCTTTTTTCAAAGGGAATCCAAAAGAAGTTACATAAAGTTCACGTAAAAATAATGGATTTCTTTTTCCCCAAACTAATATATAATATATATATATTAAATATTACTACTCAAAATAACAAAACGTTAGCAATACTATTTTAAAAGCTATAAATATATGCTAAGTAAACAACAGTCCTTTTATTAAGGAATTCATTACAATGTATTAATAAAGGGATATTTTCAATGAGAAATATATGCTTGACGTTTTCCGATGATTTCATTTATATTGGATCGTAATAATGACACAATGCTATTTTCCTGTCGTCTTATAATTTAACATTATCGATCTTTTTTTCGTTTTCATAATGGTTAATACTCAAAATCCGAATTCACACAAATAAGATGTAGAAAACTGTAATGGTAGATACTGGGAACACTTGAAATTCCTTCACGTAAGGCAAATATTTCTCTTTATGAAGGGTCACAGTTATTGAAAATAAGAACAGCTTTTATCTGTAAAAAATGTGGTCCTTAACTGTATAGATTTTTTTAACCGTGTACTTTTTTTATTTAAACAAATTTTCATTGTAATAAAAAAAGCATTATAATTTTAATATGCATTTCTAAAATGTGACGTCACACTTTAAAATTTGTAGGCACACAAAAGTGCCGTGGTACAATGTTTGAGAAACACTGGTCTAAAATATTTGAAAAAATGGCACTTTTTTATTTTTGTATAAGAACGAAATTATAGCTGATTTGAATATCAAATCAAAAGTAGTTTCTTTAAATTTGAAATGACTGAGTTAATAGTTTGCACCCTAAATTTAAAAATAAATCATGAAGATTGGAAATCTTTTTGTGAGGGTTGTGACTTACATGTTTTGAAGGATTACTAATATAAATATTTAAATGTATTTTTATCATTAATATAAGGTTTAAAAAATACTGAATATTAAAATGTGAAAAATATTCCACGTTAAAATTGTCGAAAGGCTGTTCTTAGGAATTTCATATTTTTGGCAACTTTTGTCTTATTTAATATTTTTATTTTTAGAATTTTCTTTTTCATTTCAAATGATAAACACGTTCGTTTATTCAACTGTGACAAATCCTCAACGGAATCGGCGACAAACGAAACTTCACAAATTGAGATTTTCAAATGAAACGAAACCAACTACAGAACAAGAGAGCACAAATTTTCAAAGAGTTGCCTCCCCGCCTTTCTATGTTCTAATTTACGGGGAGGAGAGAAGAATTTTTTTCACCTTTCTGTGTCCTTCGGTACGGGAAACACAGAAATTGAATGTGACACTATTAAAAAACATATATATACAGTTACAGTTCTTTTCAATCAAATATCTGATATCTATATGTCTTCGATTATTGTCCCCATAATGTCTGGAAGGCTTGCACATGTTGCTCAAGAACCAATCGAATTCTCAGGCTTTATATAGAAGGCAATTATAAAAAAATTAAAAAAAAACTATCAGATCATAAAAAAATGGAAAAAAAAGAAAAACTATTGTGTGAAAAATGAAAGTTTACAAAAAGAGATATCTCTAAATATGAGTTCGTAAATTGGTGTTAAAATTATCATTGTGTCTATGATGTCAAAATAGGGACTAGCCACTAGTTCGTAAATTAGAGGTTAGTAAAAACGAGCGACTACTGTATTTTGTTGTTTAGACGTTCGGAAAATAAGTTCTGCCAACTGCACGGTTAATATGAAACAAAAAACTAAGTAAACTGATTAAGAAATCTGAAATAACAAAATTAAGTAGAAAAAAAAGAAATAAGTTTTTTAATTCCTGAAGATTAGACAGAAGGAAGAAAAAAAAAGATTAAAAAGAAAGAAAGGATTATGATAAAAATAAAGAAAAGTGATAAAATTGCTTATATAAAATCTGATGCTGGTGTTTTTTTTTTTTTTTTTTTTTTTCCTTCACTCAGTATGGCTGTTTTGTTGTGTTGCTACCTTTAAGCACGGGGCATTATGCTTAATATTTTTTAGGTATATTTCTCTGGCCTACAATAGTTTGAGGGTTCGAATCCCATCGTGGGCATAGATGTATATAGTGGCTAGGAATCCTTTTTAAACTGTAGGTCACGGTCTTATTTTTATTTTTTTTCTATTCTAATCTATTTTTATTCCTTAAGTGTTAAGATGACCGTCCAGCGACAAACAAATCAACTGTATACTTCTATCCATGATGCCAGCCATAGATAGGGATCTTGGCTATTTAATGGTTTACTTCCTTTAAAAAGTTAATGTAATATTATTATATATTTAATATTATTATTGTTGTAACAATACGATATAACTGAATTATATAAAAAAAAGGAAATTAGAACACATTCGTACGTTCATGATTGTTTTAGAAACAAAGTTTCTCAGAAATAGTGTAGTTTTAATTACTTTTTGAAGTATTCTCAAATGATTCAGAAGTACCTCAAAAAAAAAAAAAAAAAAAGGTAACATGATTGCCTATTGCTATATCACTGGGTAGTTAAAACATTTTGTGACTTTGGTAAAATTATTAAATATTTTTAAATCCACAATCTTACCAAATATAAAATACTTTGTATTCTATCATAAAATACTTTTACCAAAAATTTTGAAGTAGTATAAAATATTTTTTCAAATATTCGATTATCAAAGTATTTTTCTTATTTTTGATCCAGAATATATTCTACATCAAAAATAAGAAAAATACATACGGTTGTTTTGTTTTGATTTGCTTGTTGAAGAAGACGGTTATTTATTGCAATTAATGGTTTGTTCGGGAACTCCAGTTTCATTTGATCACTAAACCTCTGTAACATATCCGCTTGAAGCGGGATTCGTACCCATTAAATATAAGAACGCACCTTTTCAGCGGTATTTTCAACACAATTTAGGTAAGGGAATGGACAGCAATTAATCCCGAAGATAATTAGCCCTTTGAGCACTAAATTATTTGAAGACTGTATTGCTTTGAAGTAAGCAGATGACGATTTTTACTCGTCAAATATACCCAAAGATCTAAATAGAGTTTCATTCTCATTTATTTTTTAAACCAAGTACTTTTGTGTAACGAGTATTTCAGAAAACGTTATCTATACCAGTTCAGTCAAAGTACAAATATAGAAATATGAATCTCCGAGAATAGACGGATTCAGACGGGGAAAACCCTGGCGATTCCTGATAAAACTGGTCGGAAAATACGTTATCAGAGAAACATATAAAAGAGATAAGGATGAGGTGTGCCCTAATGTAAAAGATGAAGCGATGATCGAAGACAATGAGTAATCCATGGTAAAATCTGAATATATCCAGAGAAATGGTTTTTCTTAACAGAAACCTGTAATGACGTCAGAAGCGAACGATCCATCATCGCCGACATCGTCACTGCGATTGTGACATCGCTCAATTTGGAAACATCTGCATTTATAGCAGTCTCAGCTTTCTCATTTCTCTCTTTCTTCTTTTTTTTTAAATTTTTAAGAATAGATTGACGTAAATAAAATACATAAATTCATTCTATTCACCCTGAACTAATTTAAATTTAAGTATCGAAATAGTTCTTAAGTGAGATTATTTTCCGATAAAATTTTCATTAAAATCATAGGAGACAACAGAATTTTTGTAAAAAAAAAAAAAAAAAAAAAATTCCAGGATTACTTTAAATCAGCGCTTTTTCCAGCTTTTATTTTCTTCATATTAATGCTCAATATTGAGTATTTTTGAGCAGACCCAAATTCAAATATTTATTAATGTAATTATAAGCAATAAGAACATTCTAATAGAAGTGAGTACCAACATGGTCAGCTTCATAAGGTGTGATGACCAGAAATAATTCATTCTGTTTCTCATTATGTTCTTTCAATTTTATTTTTTTTAATTTCAATTTTACTTTTTTTGCAGTTTGATAATTTTTATTGATATTCAAAATTATTCCTCTTTCTTTTATTTAAAATTAATTATTATTTAAAGAGATGTTTTTATTATTGCTTTATTTCTTGTTTTATGTAGTATAATGTCAGGTTATATTAGGATTTCCACATTTGAGCACTACAATTGGTCGAAGTGATGGCACTTTATATAATGGGGCTCCTAGTATAGGTGTGCCATCGTAGTCACTCAAGGGAGTCTGCGTAATTTAGATGCAGGAACTAAGCAGAAGACTCCAGACATGACCTTCGATCTCTAGAAGTATCATTTCACATGGAGGACATTGCCACCACGGCATATTTAGTGAACACCACGAACCTTCGGAGCCAGGATTCGAAATCACTATCTTTCGTTAATGAGAACGACTCTCCAACCAACCAAGACACCCCTACTTAATTCATAACTTTGTTAATTTTTTTGAAAATTTTTTAAGGAATTTAAATTGTTAATTATTTAATTTAGTCTTCTTCTTTCTTATCCTCCAAAGTCTGATGGAGTCAGACAAGATTCTTTGCAAGTTTGTCTGCAAGCTCGTTCCCAAGAATATCTACGTGTGAAGAGATCCACTGTAAATGAATCTCGTGATGCTGCGAAATCTGTTTTAACTTATTCAAGATTGAGATACTAGTCAGGTCACCGATCAGAAACCAGTTGTGAAGATGTTGAAGAAACCATTTGTGAAGATTTGGTACTCTAAGCTAAAAAAATAAAATTTAGAAGATCAGTTTTTATTTCCAGTTTTTGATGGATATGATATTACTCTTTCATGAAGAAAAAGTTTCTATTTTTTGAGCGGACAGTAGCTTCTAATAAATATTACGGAGTGGTAGCAAATTCATATTTTATGTTTATTTTAGCACAATCCTTATTATCAACGGCTTAGAACTAGGTGTCTATACGGACGATAAAATGAGCCAAATTTTTATGTGATTGCAAAGTTGAAATTCAAGTGCGATTAGTATATGGTAACCGGATACTGCGCGTAATGACAAAATTTTGGTTGGCATGCAGCGCTTGGCATGAAAATTGGAAATCGTGCCAAACTTGTACAGTTAACTAAGCTTTTACCATAATCAACATCTCAAAGTGAAAGATAGCTTTTATTTTCAGCTAGCCAAATACCACCATTCTTATCAAAATTTCATTCCGTTCTCAATTCAAGGCAGGACAAAAATTTAACAGACTGACAGAATAAAGATTTTTATTTTTAAGATAACAGTTTCTCCAATTAACTATGTTAACCAATTCTTTGAAAATATTATAATATTTTTTCTGTTAAAAAGTAGTAACTCTTTTCCCCCCATTATTTTCAAACATATTTTTTTAAACTAAGTAATGTCGCATCACTGTTACATTATTTAGTGATGAATGAAAAAAGTTGTCAAAAAGAAAGAAACGAATTGAAGTTAACGAATTTTTCTTATTTGAATAATAATCATTTCAATGGGAAATTTCCATTTAAAATGTATATAAAGTATTCACACATTTTTGTAACGATTTTGCAAAGATATATAATCAAATAGATATAAGTATTTTTTATTTTCTAATATGTTCAATCTGATAACCCTTTCTCTGAATTATCATATTACATCTTGATTTGGAAGATAAAAGTAATTTTCTGAAAAAATCAAGGCTAATGTTATTCCATTTCTCCTTCACAATCTTCCAGATATCAATGTTTTGGGATGCCACTTATAAAGAACTTGTTACAAAATTCCAAATAGATAGTAATCCATAGGTGAAACGTCAGGGGACTTGAGGGGGACGCATTTAAAGGGAATAGCTTCAATTCCGGTTTCATTATTTCAAAAAATAGAGCAGTGGATTTAGAGGTTTTGCTTGATGGAACTTTACGCACTGAAGATAGGTAGGATAGAAAAATGGAATTTCTTCTTTGGAAACACGTGTTGAAACACATTTTTGATAGTATAATCTGAATTAATTTTGACATTTATTTCTACTTTCCTTATTTTTTGCTTCTTAAGGGAATCCAGTAATAACCGTGAAACCTTTAGAAAAACTTTCCTTATTTTCTGTAAACCATCCCTTGTTCTTTCTTTTTTTTCCGGTTGTAAATCTATATTCTTTTGATGCAGTCGCATAAATATATCCAAGTTTCATTAATTGTAACAAGATATTTCCATTTTTTCAGGTGCCAAATGAAATCCATTCTTCAATTTGCACATAGTCTCATGCTGAGAAACATGTTTCGGTGTTAGTTGATGAAAATCGTGTTTTGTTTAGATTAAATCGGATTTTATAATTTTACTCACAGTTCGAATAGAAATATTTAGATTTTGTAATAATTCTTTGGGTAGTAGGATTTTTCTTTAAAACATGAGATACGACTTCAAATTTAATAAGAGGTGTACGTACGTTTGATGATTACATTTTTTGCCTCTTTCCCAATCAAATGTAGACATTGACGTTTCTTTTTTTTATTTTCATATTAATTCTGCCACTTATTTTACGTTTAGAAATATTGAAACCATGAATTTCATATAATTTTTTTAGCCGTATAGTGAAAAACGTAGTCTTCGATGTATTGCTATTTTTCAGCGATATTTTAAATCAAAGAATATTTTAAACGCTGCAGACGATAATTAAGCTCTATAACAATTTGATGCCAATTACATTTTTTATTTTTAAATTAATATTTAATTTTGTGGAGATAAATTAAAATAGTTACAAAAATTTGTGAACACACTGTATATTAGATACCACGTTACCATTTATAAAATTTGCTTGCGAAATGTTCACAGGCAGAACCAAACAAACGCAATACTGCGATATTTTTTTACTTTTAAGTATTTGAAAATGTAAATGATCCTTTTCAAATTTTCATAAATTCAAATTTTCATTTATTTGCCAAATTCTAAAATACTTGTATAAGATACATCTATACTGAAAATAAGTCCCATATTATTTATTTTTAACTGTATACTTAAGAAAAATATTTTATGTAAAACAAATGATTTTACCCCCCCCCCTTTCATTTTGTTTTATTTATTTAAATGAAAAATTGGGCTTAAAAATTTATTTAATTGTTAATTTTTTGAAAGAGAATTGCCTTTTAAAATAAATATTATTAAAAGGCAATTAGGAGTCATATGTATTTCGACACCACAAGGTAAGTGGTCTAACGGTCAAAGGTATTTTTAATATCTACAGTGAAATTGCCTTACAGAATTTTTTATAGGTACTGGACCGTAATTACGAATCCTAATGAAAGAAATCCGGAAAATTCGTAAGTAACCACCTTGGCAGACATGCATATGGATGGTAAAAACGGATCGGTCAAAGTCAACGGAGATCAGTGGTAAGACAGTACTCTTTGGAGCATAAGGTTCCGGGCTTGAACCCAGGCACTGTTGAACAATGAGAAATGGAGTTGCGTTTCTACTTTCGGCAGGTACATAACTTATTTGTTGGAGTAGGTGCTTGGGTGTTTTCCAGGTTTACTCGCTAACAACATATGGATAAAAATATCCCTCTAAAAAAGCAATTCCGCAATACATTTACGCTGTAGACTTTAAAAACGCTTTAAAACGGTCTTCGGCTGTTAGGTTATCCTGATCGTGTGTGGTGTCAAAACATTCTCCTCTCTTTTTTCAGCAGTGACTGGGATCGAACTAATGACTCTTCATTCTGAAGACCCTAGTGCTACCACTAAGCCTCGATTATTTCGAGACTACTATTTTGTGAAAAAGCTGAATAAAAGGATAAGTCCAGTTAAAAATGCATGGCAGAATAGAAAGAAATTGTTACGACTAGGTGACGGTCACATGACAAATTATCAATTTCATTAAAATCTCTATATACGCTCTCAGATGGGGGGCTTCAGTGATGACGTCATTGAAGGGTTGATGCTATGACGCGGTATTAATTTATGTCTCTAAAATCAAGAAAAATTAAGACGTCAAAATGATTTCTTTTCCAATCGGATGTGCTCTCTAAACTCTTGTGCGATCGCCAAAAGATGCTCTTAACTTTAAGAGATCTCTTGTAAATGTTATCAAAAAAAGTCTTAAAAATAAATCGATCTTCACTTAGTCTGACTTCTGAGTGAGATAAGTATTATCTACAGACGGAGGGAATACGATAAATGACGCTTTTGAGATTTTCGTTTTGATTTCATTCAGTTATGAGAGATTCTGCGGAAAAGTTCTTTTGTAATAAATAATTAATGCACAATTCTAAGTGTCAATATATATATACTTAACAGTATTCACACTAATGCATAAGGTGCCAAACCACCATGATGAAAAAAAAATTATGATTGTTTGATGCATACAGCTGAATATAAATTTCAAATGTTGATTTAAAATTTATATCAACCCTTTGAGTACATTTGATGAGTGAGACGCTTCATCTGCTTATTTCAATGTAATACAATCTTCAAATAATTCAGTACTCAAAGAGTTAAACTGTATGCAAATGGTTATTTAGACATTAAAAATTTTTAATATGTTTGTATGTAAGGGATGTCTACTTTTTTTTTTTAACAAGAAGGGAAATTTCTTAATGAATACTTAAAATAGTTAAATATAATAATTAATGTGGGTGATGGATGACAAATACTTAAA
>JAPDSC010133698.1:0-18908 GCA_026290005.1 Latrodectus geometricus
TATTTACTAGATGAACTGATTGTTGTGACTTTATGAAAAGCAAATTCAAAATTTGAATGCTGAAAATTTAAAATTTAAAGGTATGAAGTTAAGATATGAGTAAAGGTCATATTGTTTCGACTTTAATGACAAATAAATATACTAAGGATAAAAACAGCAGACGGAAAATAAAATGATAAGACTATCAAAACATTCCATACTCAGATTTATCATTGTTTATAAGCTGTTATTAAAATCATTTAATTTAATTTCTGAATTAAACATAAGATGAATATTAAAAGAATTTTTAAAAAGAAAAAATTTTGAAATCTAAATTTTGAGAAATAATGTTGAAATAATTTTTTTATAAAAATTATTTTATATTATGACTGGTATAGATAAAACAAAGCCTATCCAGGATGAAGTGTGGATTTAGATGGAATTTTTCGAACGATCATAGTATTTTTGTAAGTTGATTCTATCCTATGGCTTTCATTGTGAATAATGCGCATCAATTATTCAATTGATGGGCATTATTCACAATTTATTACCTGTGATTTATTCAAGACTCTTCATAGGGAAGAGTCAATAAGAAAATGTCTGAAAAATTACCTGTTTAGCATTAAATTATTTTGAATTCAAATATGCATTAAGAAATGCTAAAGAAAATTTTATCACCCCATTTTAGTTTTTGAAAATGCAAAAATATTTCGTAAGTTACGCATCAGAACACATTTATCAATATAAGTTGTAGAATGACTTCAGTGGCGAGGTGTATTAAGCTTTCCGAATTCCATTTGTAGTTTAAATTCTATTGGGAGTGTACGTTAGGTCAGAAACGTGCATTAATTTGGTAATGAAAAATAATTAATAGGATTTAACAAATTAGGTTAAAGTTAAAATCCTTGATACATATATGTTGAAATTTAGATGTAAATAAATTTGTGAATTTAATTAAAAAAATTTCTTACTGAACTTTATTTAAACTTTATTCAAAATTACTGAAAGCAGAAATTTGGGTAATATACTAAATAATTATGCTTTAGAAATTTGATAATGTTTTTTATTACTCAATTATAAACAATATTAACGTGTTACTTAATTAATTTATCAAGTATTCTCGTTTTATATTATAAAGTGGGCTGGTTACTTATAAATTAATGATATTGAAAACGAAATTGTTGATCATGTGGTTTAAATATAGTGTAAATTATACAATTTATATCATGTGATATAACATGTATAACTTCTTCTATTTTTTTACTTATAAGTTTACTTATTTTTGTCCATTTACAAATATAAATTGTTCAAAAAAAAACCTAAATGCAGTAAATTTACTAGCTTGATGTTTATGTATATATTCCAGTATTTCAATTTTGCTTTTTATTAAATTCAAAATTACATTCTTTCTAAACATTTTTCTTTATCCGAAATTTGTTTTTAAGTTTTTACAACTTTAGATAAAATATAACGTACTACATAATCGATAACAGGAAAAGTTTCCTCCAATCTTTGTAAGTTCATGTTCCACAGTTGAAGAAAAAGAAGAAAAGAAGGAAATGAAATTCTTCTGTTTACCAAAGAAAGTCAACGAGAAAGGGAAGTTTATGTGTCCTCAGCGCAAGAATGTCCTCGCTATAAATGCCTGGAGGGTTGGTGAGATAAAGACATTATGGGACCACGGTTGGCTCTTGATTTGTAGATATGATTTTCCCCTTCCAATAAATTTGTCCGATTTGATGGTGAGGAAGAGAAATGAAAGATTACCTTCTGATAAAACAAGACAAGAATTATAGTGGTTTCCAGACTTTAAGAGGGCCATTATATTGTACTTACAAGAGCTTGCTCTCACACTAAAGATATCTCTGGTTTCACAAAAACTGAATGAAAAGTAAAATACACTCTAAAATCTATTCTGGGTTTTACATACATTGTAAGATATTATTTAATTTTAAAAGGAGAGTTTTTAAATTGGGGTTTGGCAGAAAATTCTGGGTGATAGGAGTGAGTTGAAAAATCATATAATGAATTAAAGAGTTCTCAGTGCTGAATAGATTTTCCTTAGAATTGGAAAAACCAGGAGAAGAAGGTGTGAATATATAAAAAATAAGCAATTTGATGATTCCTAATTTTACAAATGAGGAAGTTCAGGGTAGCAAGTAAAAATTATTCAATTTATTTTATTTTCTTCTTTCTTTTAATCTAATTTTTTTAAATGCTGTAAATCAGTTCAAATATTCCATTATTAGTTAATTAGTATACTTAAAATATACAATTAATTTTAAATTCTTAGTAACATTATAAATTATAATAAATGACAACATTTTAATCAAATAGTAGTTAAATTAAATGGTGATAAATGTTTCTAAAATGTATAAAAACATTAATAAATTATATCAAAAGCAACGCGTTGCTCACTTTAAAAATAATTATTTTCTTACATTATTAATTTTGTACATAAAGTAGGAGCACTTTTTGATGGAAATTATTTTGTCGAAACATACTTTTATATTTAAAAAGTAATGTGAAATATAATTCTAAGACTAAGCAATATTAAAAATTAATGAGGTCAATTAGTGAAAAAATTAATAAAGCTTTTTTACAGCGACTATTTATATTTAAATCAGTTTTATAACTGAAACAAATAGTTTTCCAAGAGTGCATTTGACTGCAATTAAAGGTTTAAAATTTATTTAAGAGATATCGATTAACAAAGAAATTATATAGTGCATTAATCTGTTTCAATTTATAAATACAAAAATATAATAGTTCATTGCTACTAGGGGGCTGAAAAAATGCTTTCTCGTGACTAGGAGGATAAGGTTTTATTCAAGGCAATCGAGAAATGAACTCGATAAAAGATTTTAAGAGGTTTCTTCCTTTGCCACACTTGCATATGACCCACTAAATATGAAGTTCTCCTGGAAACCAAATCCCAGTTAATGCCAATTAAGTCTATGTTACAACACAATTCTATGTTACATAGTAGTTGAATTCTTGGTGTTCATTTTGAAGCAACATCAGAAATTTAGTAATTGTTGAATTCCTAGATCCTATTTTAAATTTGCTACAATATTTTCCTATTTTAAATTTGCTACAAATACAATTGATATGGAAGTTTAGAGAGATCGTTGCCAATAAACTGATTTTAATTGATCATTGTTTAATCATGACTATCCTTAACCATGACTTAAACTAATTTCGAATTGTCAGAAATAGCAAGTCAAATGATTAATATAATTATTTTTTGGTTTAGTATAGTTATTGTAATACAGTTTCACTTTCTAAATGAAATATTTGAAAAACTTGTGAGTACAGTTTCTAAATTTAAAATTGGTTATAAATATTATGCAGACACAGAAAAATTGCACATTAAATTTGAAAATACTTATTTTATTCATATAAAATATTCTAATAATTATAAGATAGTCTATGCATATATTCAGTTAAGAAACAAATTAATAAAAAGACGTTAAACATGATATAATGAAGAAATAAGATTAAGATGTGTGTTCATTTTCTTTCATTAACTCTTACTATCAACTGAAAAGTACACATCATGAGATCAAGCGTCAATTTTCAAATTTTGTGATTTATACACCATTGCAGGAAAAAAGTGATAGTCTGGCATAAGAAAATTAAAAATGTGTCACGTAATACTAAACAAAAGCCAATTTTATTGACTTTTAAAATTTTCGAAAAAATTACTTTTTTTTCTTTTTATTGCAAATTTGTATGTTACTTAAATAAATCATTCAGAATCTAATCATTTATCATATAAGTTTAGTATGAATGTAAAATCTGACACTAAACTATCCATTTTTCTTAAAAAATTTTACATTTCATTATGATGAAAGTTACGATTCTGAGCCTGAAATTTTAATTCTTTTAATATAAAAACCCAGTTTTTTTAACTTGTTTAAATAACAAATAATAAAAATGAAAATATTTAGAAGTATCTGAATTAAAGTTTCGGGTGGATTTTTTAATTAGATTTTGAAAAAATGTACATTAAAGGAAAATAATTAAATTTAAAATTCTTTATTTTCGTTGAAACGAAAAATTCTTTCAAGAATAATTTTTTTAAAAAATATGTGCAGGTATATTTTTTGAGTATTAGGAAGTTCCATGTTTGAGTTTTTTGGTCTAAAGTAAATTAATCCTTCAAATGAAAAAAATTCGTAAAGTTATGATCCATAGTAATGTAAATATTTCTCGTAAGTTTAATAATATTTTAGTTGCCACGTAGTTATTTTTTATCGCTTGCAATGAAATTTAATTTATATCTGTGGAAATAATTTTTTAAGTAAAAATTAAATTGTTGTTTGATCTAGATTAATTTTAGAAGTTTCACTAAGACAATTTTACTTTTAAATATTAATATAAGATTTGGAAAAAATATTTTTAACTCAAGAAACTAAACTTAGAAGCATTCGTTTGAGAAAATATGAAGTATATGTTTTATAAAAAAGCAAATATATAAATATTTATTATTTCTTCAAAAGTTCAATGTTATTTATATTAGAAATTTGTTTTTGGCATCAGGTATTCGGAAATTTTTAAGAAAAATTGAAGGACCTTTAAGAAAAATTTAAGTAAAATTATAAAGATGAAAGTAAAGCAAAAGTTTTTTTGAGGAAAAATTATATATAATATGTTATCGAATAAAATAAATTTAAAAATAGCTACAAGACATAAATTATGATATATTGCTTAAATTACTGTATGCAAAAAAAATATAAATGATTTTTTCAGATTAAGTATTTGCATAACTTACTAAAATCTTTTAGTATACAAAATCTCTAATCAAATCACATACATTTACTAAAATGTTGTAAAAGTGTTGAAGTAAATAAGATAGATTTTTTTAAGAAAGTAACATGCTTTATTTATCATGAGTGTGTGATTATTTTTAGTAAAACTAACATTATAAAAATTAAAGATCACTTATTTTTTTCATTATTTAAATATTAAAACTAATTAAATTATCGTATTTTTTTATAGGTTATGTTTTGTGATAAATTTCAGGCTTACCATTTATGCTGACTGAAACCACTAAACACAACTAAATATCTCATAATATTGAAATTATGAAGTTTACATCTGAGTTGGCATCCATCTTTTCATGGTTTTCTTAATATTTTTCACCATCTTTCTAGAGAGAGGTATTAGAAACCATGGAAATTTAAAGGTGCATAGACTTTTCTTGACCTGGACCACAAAGAGAATCTACTGGAGTGGTGCTTTTCAGTACCATGCAAAGGGCCCTTTTATTGTTGGTGTTCACTAAGAATTACTAGATATATTAGAAAAATTAAAATTTGCTACGGAGTTTCTTACTTTGCAATTGTAATTTTGGAATTGGTAAAACTATATTTTAGAGAGGTTACCCCCTTAGCAAACATGGCAATTTTTGTTGGGCAATCGATTTTATTGGTGATTTTAGTTGGCACAGAAAAACCAATTGCTCTGTTGCAATCAAAACATGATAGGGTTTCTCCCAGGTTGGCAATCAATCTTAAATTGGTGAAAATCAAAGGAGCATCCTAAAGTATAGTCTAACCAGGGAAGGTAATTATTAGAACATGATTAGGTTGCTGCAGTGCTATTTTATATGAGAAAATAAACATTTAAAAAGGAAATTCTAATAAAAATTGTAAAATCAAAAGAATATATGGAAAATACTCAAAAATTGAAATCCCAAATTTCTCAATTGTTATAATGCAAAATAAGTTTATTTAAATTTTTTGTGTAAAATGATAAGTAAATTGAGAAAAGTAATTAGTGAGTCTTTCTAAACATATTAATAAAGTTAATAATACTTAATTTAAATTAAAAATTTTTAAAATTATTTTGCGAAAATTCGTTATGCTTTTTAATTATTTATTGGAGTATTTTTTAAAAAATAGAAAAAAATACTAAAAATTTAATAAATTAATTTATAAAATCAAGAATTCGAATTAAAGAAATTATTCATGAAAGATTTACATATATTTTTATTAAAATAATTCCCAATTATCTCAATTTGGCTTCCTTTCTTAATAAAGTTTATTGCTAAACTTCTTAAAACTACAATTTAAAAAATATTCATAATAAAATTGTAAGAATAATAATTATTCCTAATTTATTATAATAACTATATCAATGTTGCAAAGTAGAATAAACATTATATACAGTACTAACAGCCTGTCATAAACAAAATATAGCCAGCATATATGTATAAAGTGCAATTTTTGCCGTTAGCCTTTCTTTTACATATTTATGCGTCGGAGTTGGCATCGACGCGTCTGGTTGTTTTTCACATTAATGTCTGACCGAGGCTCGGAGGTTAGTGAAGAAGTTTTTCTTTCTTTCTCTCTGAATCAGTTTC
This sequence comes from Latrodectus geometricus, assembly GCA_026290005.1. Lineage (NCBI taxonomy): Eukaryota > Metazoa > Arthropoda > Arachnida > Araneae > Theridiidae > Latrodectus > Latrodectus geometricus. The sequence continues at coordinate 6,350 of JAPDSC010133698.1, forward strand.
ATGAATAGTTCATTGCAGAGTTTTCATAATGTTTCCGCTGACGGGCATAGTTTTCCTTTCTGAGTAAAAAGGAAGCCCTAGGAAAAAAAATATTGGACTTATTGAATGATAAATAAACTTCGAAAAGTAGTTAAAATAATGAATGAAGAAATATTTTGTGGAATAGTATACAATTGGAGCCTATATAATTATATAAACTATCAATTTTTGGAGTAAAAATATTTTATAATTGTTTTAACTTATTAATTTTCAATTTTATGAAGAATAAAAAATTAATTTTCTTGTAAAAGTTAGGAATTTTTCAATTTTTATAATTAAAATGTAATTTTTAAATCAAATTATTGAAGTTCTAATTTTATAAATTAAATGATCTTCAGAAAATGGGATAATTTTTAACTATATTTTAGATAAATGATTTATTCTTCATTAGCTATTAGTATCATAGATAAAAAATATATTCCTAATTTTGTAATCTTTTGAGTTTTGATTATTTTATCTGTTCTGCTAAGATTAAATAAAAAGTTACACGCAATTAATATATAAGGAAATTAATTGCACAAATTTAGGATGGTGAAATTATTGGAAACATTTTAAGAGAATTAGAGTACTTTTGTAAGGAAAATGAAGACATAAAAGAGAAAACATTTTTTTGAAAACTATGAACAATTTTGTTATATGCGATAAACATTTTACTATATTCTATGACAATTTGTATCAGAACTACTATAAACTTATTTTGATTAACATGTGATTTATCTAAAAAGATAACTTTATCAAAACATATATTATCAACTAATCATAATAATTTATAAAAAAATATGGAAGTTGATTAATCTTTAAAACAAATTTCAACTGTTTGAGTAAAAGTCAATAAGAATAAATTATAAATTTAATTTCTTAAAAATTAATGAACTGTAAATTATTTTTTATTATTTATTAGATTTAAACAAATAATATTTATTCCAATATTTCCACTAATGAAATTTATCGTAAAAAAGTAAATGAATTATTTTTCTTAAAATTAGAAAGATTTTACATTTTATGAAATATAAGCATTTATTTGTTGTAGAAATTATTATTTTGTAATTTCTATAACAAATAAATGTATTAATTAGTTAGAGAAATAGGTAATTGGAATTATATAAATGATCAGTTTAAAGAAATAAGTTAAAATTTCCTACCTGTAATATATTATAATTTTGTTAATGGAGATGTAATTAGTATGGCAATTTGTTATTTTTTTGCGTTATTTTCAGAATACACAGTAAAATACTACGAGAATGTTCAGTAACTTCCTTTGGATGGCAAAAAATTTTGTAACATTTATAATTCCCTTTATTTTAAACAAAAATTGTTTTTGAATTTTTAAGTATCAGTTGTTCAATTGCTAACTCCTACTGCTAACAATATTTGTGGGAAACTCTTTACATATACAATGGTTTGATATTAAATATAACAAATTGATTACAAGTAAATTTTTTTTATCTTAACCTGAATTATATATTACTGATTATTAATAGTAACATATAATTCTGGTTACATTTAACATAAAATACTGAAGTAACTAAATATTACTGAACTTATAAAATCTGAATTCTTTCAGTTTAGTAATAATATATGGCTTTAAATTGCATAGATATGTCATCAACGAAATTACAGAGAGAAATCATTTCTCTAAAAAAAACACATATACAAGTTTCAAAAAAAAAAAAAAAAAAAAAAAAAAAAAAAAAAAAAAGGCAGAGCTAGGATGTAATTTAGGACGTGTGACATTTTTAAAAATAAAAGAAAACTTTTATACAAATTATTCTGATTAAGAATCTCAAAATAAGGTTGATAAAAATGAGGATAATTAAATTTTGTTCTTAAAATAATAAAAATATAGTCTATATAAAATAAAAATAATAAAAAAAATATTCTATAAAATAAAAAGAGATAAAACACATAAAATAAAATAGAATAATATAAGTTAACAAACTGAATATTTTTTGATCAAAAGACATAGCTAAGTAATCAGAATTGTTCTTTACCTTTCAAAAAAGTTAGTTACACGCTGTTAAATACACCAGGGAATACCAGATAATTCTCTTTCACTAGGCTGTCATAGAATCAAGCAATAAATTAACTTTCAAGTTTAGTTCAATAAAAAAATAGTTAAGTGGGAAATGACTGTTCTTATTTGCTTGTTGACTGAAGCAATGACTTTTTATTCAAACTATATAATCCTTCTGTCACATTTTTAAAAGATAACCAATATTTTTTATATATAGTAACAGAATGTATACCTGATTTTTTATTTCATATGTATAAAAATAAAATGTGTTATATATTATATATATCTATTTATATACATATATTTTACAATATTAATTTAACTGTATGGTTTTCGTTATAAAGTGTGGTAGAAGGTGAAAAATAAAAATAAATGTGCACAGTATTCCTTTTCCTGATATCATAATGATGTATTGGGTTGTTCGGAAAGTTATTTCGTTTTATAGGAAAATGAAAAACGTATAGCGAATAAATATTTTATTGAATTGTATATTGTCAATTCTAGTCCCATACTTTTTAACATCTTTTTGGTCATAGTATGATTTTATACTCATAAAATGGTTAATTTTCACTTGTAGAAAACTGATTCCGGAGGAAAAAACGAAATGACTTTCCGAACAACCCAATAAATTTACTATTATGAATATAGAAACATTTTACTGAGTAAGGAACATTATTTAAAACAGATTCTAAATATTAATTCCTTTATTGGTATCAGCGTTGAAATACTCAGGAAATCAAATCCACAAAGGCGTCAAAAAATCATTAGTTAGAGAAATAGTTAAAATACTTTAAATGTGATCTCTTAAAAATGATTAAACTGATTTTAATATAAGATGTAAATTCTTGAAGTTGGAGTGCCTTGTAGAAAAATAGCTTCCCTATATACCATGATTTCTTTATAATTTTGATACAAACGTACTTACTGGAATCATTGGAACAATGGCCCTTCAAAATTGGCCCAATGAAAATGTGGTAGTCTACATCTCAAATGATTGTGTGATAAAACAGAGATATAGAGAGATATAAAAGGCATTGATATTTATTATCTAACATTGCAACACATTAGTGTGAATAATACACTCTATATTTTTTATGCATTTTTTTTGGGGGAAAGTCTTAAGTTCATAAATCCATATTTTTAATCTTACAACACTTGCAAAGTCACCAAGAGTAGTGTTGTACCTATTAAGAAATTGTTGAACCTTTAGATTGACAATGATAACGGTAAATCCCATTTTAATTTTGACCCATCAAATACGTTTACACATAGATTGAGGTCAATCTTTCCAAGCAACGTATTAATTTGACTCAGTAATATCTTTTACTACAGCAAATTACTGCTAATATTCGTATAATTTTAATAGTCTTATGAAATTTTAATGATATCTTCCAAATACTTGCTTTGTTTTATTTTCATGATAAATAAACTTCTGTCTTCATATTCCAACGTGATGAAACACTTTTGAGACTTTCTTAGTTTTTGAAGATTTTCTACCTCTAGCCATTTTCAATGGTTTCTAAAGAAGTTTAACGTTTTACTAATGAAAGTTATATAACACATGACTAGCAAGTGATTAGTCCATTCTGAATTGTCAGAGTTTTGAATTTATTTCACTTGGACACTGAGTTAAAGCATCCAATACCAAATAAATCTAAACTACTTTTCATATTTTGCTTTAAAAGAATTATTAAATATCACAACATTTTGTTTCATATCAAGTTGTTAGATGGTTATAAGAATTGCTTTATCAGTGTAAGAAACGTTTAGCAAAGCTTTGACTCTGAAAAAACATACATTATTCTAATTTTCCTTTAATTGGAACAATGTTTTGTGGTATAAATCGATGTTCAACAATCATGAAAGTAAAATTAAATAAAAATTTCGCTTCATAGTTACAGTTATGATAAATATGCATTAATCGGTATTTTGTTTGCATAAAAATATGTTGAATAGAATAAAATGATATGGATAGAACTAGTCATCTTTCATTAATTTACTGCTGTTGAAAGCTGTTATTTGGGATACTAAAATGCTAAAATGTTTTGTTCCTAAGACTGAAATTAAAAATTTCACTCATACAAATGTAAGATCAAGACAGGTTATAATTTACTTATTTGTTATTTTATTACACTTTATTGTTTAACTCCCATTATAACTTTAAATTACAAATGAAAACAAATTCTTCATTTATACATTCACTTTTTTTAAACTGAAGTATTTTCATGATGATATTTTTTCATAGTTTGACTTATTTTGATTAAATTTGAGGATTTTGATTCCGGGATTTTGAATATGCATTTCTGATGTTCTTTAAGTATTTTAATTTGAGTAATGAATATCGAGTTATGTGTTTACAGGCACAAATTTATTTTAATGTGATTAATTAACACTCAAAGCAAATTTGTTTTGTATGAATTTATTTCTTTTTAATTATTGAGGCAATTCATTTCCGTTTTTAGATTGTAAAATGTACTCTTTTTAATTAGTAAGTAAAATAAAAAATGAAATAAATTTTGGTGTAGTACCTCCTTGTTATGAAATTATATAAAAATATTTTATTGTTTTATTTTTAATCATTAAAGTAAAAATAAGCAACTAATTGGTGTTCAAGATATTTTTCAGTTTGAAAGAAATTAAATCCATTATGAATCAAATTGAGTATGAAAGAATTGATTTCATCAAACATAAGAAAAATAATCATAAAGATATCTATTAAATGTTCTAAATTTGACGTGAATGAAATCTACTGTATGCGTATGGTTGTTAAATATTATTAATAATTGGAAAAATTTTGAATTATTAATTTAAAAATGAAAAATGTTAGTATATTGTTTATTAAACATGTTATTTCATATTTCAATGGCACGTTTAAAATTTATTTGGTATATTTAGAAACAGTTAAAAATGTATTTCCCTCTATATAAACACTTAATAAAATTAAAATAGATACTGATTTTAAAATTTATTAATTTTGAAAGTTGATAGATTGATAGACATTTTTCGTAGGCCCTAATTACACAGCTCATAACTATTTTATTATTTAGATTTAAATGTAGGACTTAACTATTTTGACAGATTTTTACAAAATCTTTCAATTAATTTAAAATATTTTAAGACTAAAATTATATTCAATAATATATTAGAAGAGGAATTGAAATCAGAGAGCATATAAGATAATAGTTTAACTATAATATAATGGAAAAATAAAGAAAAAAATTATTTTTTCATTATATTATTGTTAAAGAAAAAAACATTAATTATAATTTCTGTCTTCATAAATTAAAATATATATAATTGGCAAAATATATTATTGACAATTATATGATAAAAATTTAAAATGAGTTTACACAGTTATAAAAAAACATATATTAATTAAGATATTGTAGTTTTTTGAGAAAAATTATCTGATATTTGATAAATAATTTTTTTAGTACATTATTAACCTTAATTTTCGTTAGTTAAAATGATCTTTTTTTCTTTTCTTATATGAATTTTTGTGGACAACAAATTTGTGTACAATTTTCCAAATAGTTTTGATTATTTTTTGTGTGATGATATAGTTCTTCTGCTTCTTCTTGAGCTTGTCAGATATGTGGCACTTCTGCATTGTTGTATTATGACATATTTACATATAGCTTCGTACAAGTTTTTCAAATATCTTATAAATTGAAGTTTTTTTGTTAAAACGTTTTTAACCAAATTATTTTTTTTAAAAAATATTGCTTGAAACCTAGTTATATTCGCAGAAGGGTATATATTGCGTTTTAAATCTCTTTTTGAGTAAGATAATCTTATTTGGTCGTTTCCAATACAAAGGCATCTCATACTATGCTGGTAAAAGTATATGTTAATTATTAAGCAAATATCTATGGTAAAAATTTCTTAATCCTTTTGCAATTAATATACAATTACAGCAGTAATTGATTGGTGAATTAAAGCTTAAATTTTGAAACATTTTTTTAAAATATATTTATTTTAAGATTATTATGTAGTTAAATGATGAAGAAATATTACAAATTATTGAATTAAATAATGATAATTTGGTTTACAAATTTTGCGATACTTAACTTAAAAATTGATTATAATAAATTTAACTTGGTATTAAAACTTAAATTTCTATTATAAAAATTTTATTATATAAAATCTTATATTTAAAACAGTAAATTTCAAAACTTGAAACAAAAGTTTCTATGACTCAAAAAATAATATGAAAAAAAAAAATAAATGTAATATTAAATTAGTAAATCTGCTTAAAAAATCTTTAAAAGAACTGCTAAATTTAGGAATCATTGAATTGTTTTTATCCGGCAGGAATATTTTCAGCTAATTTGTTCACATGATGTCAATCTTATTCTTTAAATCAACGTGATGGCAGGCCATTTTTTATTTCATTGAATTTTAGCAGTGAAATTGAATGGTTACTAATTCCTATTTCTCCTTTATCACTGTACTGAAAATTCTTTATCACAATACGTAAATAAAAGTTTTATGTACATTACATTTTTTGAATGAACATAAGACTCATTCATATTTTTTTATGCTGTTGGCGCTCATATTTAAGGCTTCTTTGGGCATTATTATGATTTTTTAGAAGTAATTTTGGTTTTTAGTATTTATAATAAGCATTTTGAAAGGATTAATTTAAAATTTTTTTCTGATGTCTTTTATTTACTTTTCCTGATGTTTTACATTTGACTTGATTTGGTTAAATTAAACTTTAAATGATTAAAAAATAGTGTGTTTTCCTTAATATTTTAAGAATATAAGTTTGGAAATTATAGTTAAGGCGATGTTTCATGTGTGTTATTTAGGTCATTGAAATAAGTTTCTTTCCAATTTACTAAACATTTTTAAAAAATCTATTTTTTTTCATTAAAAATATCGATAGATTTTATTTTGAAGACTAATATTTTATAATTCTTACACTTTGTACGTGTAATAATACACAGGCCTGTCAGGAATGATTTATTCTTTTTAAAAAAGTCTATATTTTCAAATGTATTATTTTTCGACCTAAGGGAGATGTGTGAAACGAATAAAAACTCACCAAATTTGTATGGCGTATTACAAGTGACCGAGGGAGTTCATTATCATTCCAATCAGGTGAAGCAATACGAAGTCAGTTCTATTCGAAAATGGGAGAAAACAAGGAAAAATATTTTGTACTAGTTGTCCATCTGTATATGTACTGCTGCGTAATGGCTTTTAAACGAGAACATGGAAAAGAATTGCCATATAAACAAAGCATTTTGTGGTGGTATAGGTAATTCAAAGACAGTGGTTGTTTGCTTCAAAATGTATGGAATGAGTTCGACTATGGTCTGGACGTGTGTTGTGTCACCAAAAGGGAACATTATGAACATTCGAAAAGGGTATATAAACTTAAAGAATTTGTGATTCTTTTCCTATATCTTTGATGTGCATACGTGTGATATTCTTGGATATATAATATTTTAAATTTGAGCGAATCATTTATGCTAAACCTGCATTTTAAATTTCTTTTAAATTTTTATATCTTTTACATTGAAGATTTGTAAGATAAGGAATCAGCTGGGTATAGAGATAAAAAATTGCTTGAAACAAAATGAAGAGGGAATTTTTAACATAATTTAAGCAATATTTTTTGGAAAAGGATGGAAGTTAATATTTAAATTAATGTTAACTTCCATTTATTTTATGAAGAGAATCCATTGTCAGAATTTTGACACAATTTATTTAAAAATCTCAAAGATGACATTTTATTTCAAAGCTGTTTATTCTTCTAAGAATAAAATGTTTATGTGTATATGATATATTTATTCTTTTTATGATAACAGCTACAGTTTAGAATATTAAAATTTAAATACATTGAATGAATTTCTCTTTCAAAAATATAGTTTATAAATAAAATGTATTCCGCCAAACTTGTTTTTTATTTAAAATCAAATATATATTCTAAGCTCTGACTTAAATCACAGAAACCACTCGAAGGAACACTTTTCACAGCTTATATTTTATTCATTTTATTTTTATTCTTCCATATTGGGTGTTTAGTTCCCCTCAAGCTCCTAAGCAAAAAATGTAAGTTCATCTCCAAGTCAAATGTACATCGTTTCGTTTCAGTTTGAAATAGTTGAAAAAGACGTCTGGAACTCAACAGGCAATGCTAAAACTTTCTTTCACCTTTTCTGTTTGGAAAACTATATAGTAAACACACCGTAAGAAAACGAAAAGTTTGGGAGGAACATGAAAATTTCATTTAATTAAAAGATTCGCAATCGATTCCCAATAAAAAGAGCAGATTGTAAAATTTGGAATGCATCTCTTATTTGAAAACTAATATATTCAAAAAGTTTCTTATATCCTTGAATTTACAATGCTTTGACCATTTTAGTTGACAGTTTTATTAGTCAACAAATATATTGCAGTTAAATATGAACTTTAAAAGGAGATTAATATCTTAAATATAACATTGTATATATGTATAACATGCATAATTTTTATGACAATATTAATTTAAGTTATTGCTCTTTTCCTGTGAATAAGAAAAGAAAAAAATATTTACTTCATATATTATATTTAATTTTTATTTCCTACAAAATCATCACGTTATACTTTTGTGAAATAATTGATGTATTCAAAATGATTAAAACTTATGCATAAAATTATAATTTATAATGATATATAATCATAGCTAAATCAGAAGTAACATTATTTAATCAATTTTCCCTTTTTTGTTTTAAATAATTTTTATACTTATAAAATAAAATTCTGCTATGATTTTCTTAACAAATTTAGATAGATTAAAATAACATAACGCGAAATACAAATGATTAATCATTTCAAAATATTTAATAATTTTTTTAGAAAGAGGCTTACCATATGCCTTTACGGTATTTTTGTACTTTTTAATAAAAGGAAAATGTGAGCATAATAAAACCTAACATAATATAAATTTAAATTTTAATTCAACATTCTTATGCAAAGCTTTTTAAGATCTGAGTATAATTTTTTATTATTCACCATATATCGTAAGCTTAATTTAAATCTTTTTAAATCTAACCTAAAATTTCTTTCATGTGAAGAAGGACGTTAGAAACAAAAATATAAGGTTTAAAAGTTATGCTTCTAGTTTGCTAATTCTCGTCAAATAGCCGAATAGGGTATAGCAGTTATAGTGTTATGCTTGTATGAATATAGCTTGTCTTTAGTAGACAGATTTTTTACGTATTTATAAACAAAATAATCAGCAAAAAGTAAAATATTAAAAATAAAAATTATGTTCGATATATAATAATCAAGCTTTAAGAAGTTTAAAAATAAATACTAAACATGATTCAGAGCACAATCCACTGCTATTCATTTATTTCATTTATGTATATAAATTTATTTTAATAACACAATAATTTTTTTGGGTCTGTAAAAGGTTTGCAACACACACACACACACACACACACACACACACACACACACACACACACACACACACACACACACACACACACACACACACACACACACACACACACACACACACACACACAATAATTTGATACATGATATTGTGTATTAATCTGCTGGAATATTACATTCATAAATACATATGCTATTGGATATGTAACACCCTGAAATTTCCTTATATATGTAGTGGAGATCCCATTCTTTGGTTTAAAATTCTGTAATATGTCTTAATATATGTAATAATCTGTAATATATTTTTTTTATATTTAACCTATTAAATTAAAAATTCTTAAAAAAACATTGAAAATTCTTAAAATTTATAAAAATGTCAAACTTTTATAAATGACTTGTTTAAAAAATTCATGGACTTGTTTTAAAGATTACTTTTGTAAGAATCGGATCAAAACAGCTTACTTGAGAATTTGATGATGCATTTTAGGTAATAACTTCTCACTCTACTGTTAAGTAATGAACAATATTAACTTTTTATTTTTAAAAAGCCAAAATATTTCTAGGTTTGCAGTGTTTCCTTTTTACTAAGAAAAGTTTTTGTCTCTGTTCAAGTATTCTAATTGAGGATGAATTTTATTTCATAAAAAATCAAAAAAGATTGAAAGTGCTTGTAGATCAACAACAACTTAAATTCGATTCCGATGAAAATTAATTTCATTGTTCAAATTAATTTCATATAAATACTGAGTGCAATTTTAACTTGAAATATGTGGTAAAACTAAGTACAAAAAATGAAACACTCTTAAGGGTAATCTTTTTCTTTGATTAAAAACCTTTAAATGAAATTGTGTAGTAAAAAGTTACTATGCGATGCGCTTAATGTGCTTCCAGTGATATCATATAATTATGGAATAACATGAAATAATTTATTATGTATAAATTGAAAAATGAGATGACAGTTAATTTTTACTTGGATACTACTCACTATCTTTAAATTATAATAAAATGTTTGATAAAAACACCATAGTAACACTGTAGAGATATATTAAATGCTTTAATCTCTAAAATATATCAGCATATATTAAATATTTTATGAAAAAATAGTGGTAGTACTATTTTCTAGTCTAGTAGAGTAATTTATATCAAATAAAATAAAATATTGCAAGTTACTTTATCGGCAGTAAAGAATATTTTCTCTCAAAGAAACTAAAATTAAAGATACTAGTAAAATATAACTGAAGTTATCCAATAAAGTATTAGAAACTAATAATTTCAGTTACAAAAAATATATAGATCCAACAGAAAATAATCAGTGCAACGTGAATATGAAATTAAAAACAAACGGAAAACTAGAAGAATATAATATATTACTCTTCTCATGAGGAATAATATATCATATTTGAGAAGATAATTGGAGGAATTTTAAATAGATATATAATTAGTTTTGCTTATGGAAAGAAAATTTTGTGACAGAAAAAAAGAAAGACGTGTAAAAAATTAAAATCATAAGTGAAGAATGGAATATTTGGACAAATGTCTTAGATAAAATTACCTAGATATTAAACAATTTGGTGAATTATTTGCAACGTATTTTGAAAACGAAAGTAAAAAGAGAAAACATTTCAAAATAATCCAAATAAAATATATTATTTTAGATAAATTTACTATTAAATAAAATTTATTGGAGTTCTATATGTTATACGGTAAATTATTAAGAAAATTTTATGTACATATATATATATATATATATATATATATATAATTTTTAATTTTTAATACATATATGCATGTACAGTGCCTTATAAAATTATAAGTGATCATTAAAATAATTCATAAGAGACGCATTTTTTAATAACTTTAAATAGTTTGATATTTTTTATGTATTAATATGGTTGGCAAAGTTTTGAGAATTGTTTTCTCATTAATTCATAATGTCTATTTCTAATTTGTCTAGAGAATAATATTGGCAATTATTTGCATATACTTGACGAGCTAAATGATGTTCAAAAGTCAAGTTTTTCTACAGAATTCTGATGAGAGTTATATCGGGGCAAATTAAGAGAACCCTATTCTAATTATTATCTATTTCAAGTTTGACAATTCTAAAAGAAAACTAGAAGATGTAAAGTATTGATAAAGAAAAGTTTTTCAGAAATTCGTAGCGGATATTTTTCATTACATGCAACAACTCCCAAAGACCATCTTAATAAAGTAGTTTCTATATTACATACAGAATTCTTATTAGTTGTAAATATTATTGCTTAGACCATGCAAAATGAATTTTTTTCAATGAAATATATATTAATATATATCCAAATAACAGTTTAGGTCAAATCTTTTTCATCCACTTCGTCTTCTCTTCGTAATGTTTTAATAGTATTGATTGTTAATTTTACTTTTACATAAAAAGTTTAATTTTAATATACTATACTGTAGCATAGATAATTTTATTAATTTATAGTGTTATTTTATGAGTAGATGAGTTTTAATTTGTTACAAAGTGGAAAATTAGGTTATAATTGCGAGCTAACAATTTACACTTCTGCCAGGATCTATTGTATTTTCCATAAAACTTTTTTTACTTAAAATAATATAAATATCAATTTTATAATATAATCTCACTTATTTCTTAACTTAAAAATTTTAATTTAATAATCTCTCTTATTTCCTAATCCAATTTACCAGTATCTTTAAAAATCAATTTTCTTACATTTCTGCCTCAAATATTTATCTTTCACACAATATTGTGAATATCCTCATGAAATTAGCAAATAAAATTTCAATTTTCTGCATCATTTCCACATTTTTGTGATTCAAAGTTACAATTTACATTTAATTTAGAAGAAAAGTAATGATTGTGAAAAGTGGAATGGTTTTGAATAAAAAGCAAGTGGTCTTGTCCATGAACACAAGGATTTCAAATAATTGTTTGTCTTGTGAAACTAAATCGATTTACTTTCTTTTAATGATTTATTTGAAAAAATATAAAATTTGCTTTAATATTTTATATAAATAATTTGTTATTAAATCATTGATATTTTGAGTGGTGCTACAATTATGGAACACATTGTACACAATTATACATTTATTTATTTTATGAATAAATAAATG
>JAPDSC010133698.1:19008-47487 GCA_026290005.1 Latrodectus geometricus
GAATTTTATAATTATATATATATATATATATATATATATATAATTTTGACAATGTGTAAATAATAAAGAATTCAGTATGTGTGGGCTCTAGCTAACTTTCAGTAATTATTCTGTATTTTAGTATTTTATCAGTTTATACCTAGTTATATGCCCACACTTCTCACTATAATATGAAAATGCTTTCATAACTGTGCCATTTGTTTTCTAATATTTGAATAACCAAAAACATAATATAATATCCAAGTTCTCAAAGAAAACTCAACGCGTAATCAAATTTCTTAAGACAAAAGATAAATTATTCAAGTGGTGTAGTAATATAATCAAATATAACATTGCTATTCCCAAGATTAGTTAGCTGGATATTATCTGAAACTTATTTTGATAAAACTAATTACTGAAAGCGAGTTTATTCTATTTATATAGTTAATGGCTAAGCTTAATGTTTATTTTTAGAGTGTTTCTTCAAAGCAAACAATATCATACTATAAGCAAATTCTTATAAGTATTAGGAACGCACTTAAAGTTTCGAAATAGAATAATGTTAAGAACAAACCAATTAAATTACGAAATAGATGAAGAATACTTTATGTCAGAACTATATGAAGAAGTAAATAATCAATCACATTTTTAAATTAGTCAAAAAATCGGCATACATCGATTGATAAGTTTTATAATGATGTCTTATCAGCATTATTCTCATGAAAGGTCTTTAAGTCAATCTACTTAAGATAAAGTACGTAAAATTCGAATGCTGTCTCGTCTTTCCAAAAGTGTTCTAAGAGAAAACATAATTAAATTAATTTATTTTTAAATGATAAGTACATTCATCAATCAAATTTGATACTTTTTTATATAATCATAAGTAATTATTTTCGTTTTGATTTTCTTTCAGCATCTGAGAAAAAGGAAATTTATCATATTATGTAAGATGCTTATGGGAAACTAGGAAAATAATGCTTTTCGATATATTATTTCATATTCAGGGAAAATTTTTATTGCAAAGAAAAGATAATTCTTTCGAATATTATTAGAATTCAATATTATTCTCAGATAATGAATATTAAAGATTAAAATTATAATATAAATTAAAACAGCTAAAATTATGTCACATTAATAATTTTAACTGTTTTTTTAATTAATTAATTAATTTATAATTAATTAATATTAATATATATTGGTTTAATATATAATATAAATTTTTGAACGAAATTTTGGCTGCTCTTGGTTTCTTAAGTCGATCTTTTCTGTTATTTTACATGAATATGAAAATAAATATTTTGTATTTGTCTAGTTCTAGATTATGTTCCCTATAAATGAATTCTGTTTTCATGTCTATCAATGCAATTGAAAATTTATAGAATTCAGTAAAAAATGTTCTTTAGATAAAAGTATTGGAAGTCATGTTGATTCAATTTAGTGTGCAATATTTTTATACACCTATGAATGTTAAAAATAACTGTTTAAATTGGTATATATAAATTGAAAATTATTATTTAACATTCATTGTTCATTTTTCTAGAGTATGAGCAAGTAGTGGATACAATTCATGAAATCAAATCACCATATGAACAGAACAGAAAACACCCAATAAAAGTAATTTTTAAAGAGAAAGTTATTTTAAAGGGCACTAAAAATTTTTAAACCCAAAAAAGAAATCAGAATAATCTAAAAAATCCAGAAACCTTGGTTTACTTGTTTCAATAGAAACATTCCGTTGCAGGATTTAACATTCTTGTTGAAGATTTAATGGAAGAGAATTTGTAAATCTTTTGCATTTTTGATGCCAGACAAGAATAAACTTTACAAGAAAAAACAAAGTTTGATCATTTGATTACGTGAAATGTTTATAATATTGTAATGGTTCTAATTTTATCTACTTTTCTTGACCTAGAGTGTCTGTAGTAACAAAAACTAATAGGCTTACAATCTCTACTCGTTGGCAATAAAACTAAAGTAGATAAATGAAACAGTTACGGCTAAGGAATACCATTAGTCTTGCTTTGTATGATCAAATGACTTACAAGCATTATTGAGTGATTCTAACAGACTTACCATCTCTTATAGAGAATTTTGCATATCAAAGTAATACTAAATCCATACACATCAATCTTATAGTGTTACTAAATCCACACACAAGTAATCAATAAAAAAATTTGTTTTAAACAAAACTGGTTTTAGAAGCTGCCATGTGACTTATTGAGCTTCTTGAATTTGTATCGAATGTCTTACAGGAGAGAATAAAAAATTTTTCATCCATCAATATCATGTATTGATGGTCAACAGATAACTTATTAATATTACACAAAAAGAGTAGTACAAAATTTGTGTATGTTTTTCATATATACTTAAGATCAATAGAACATTTTAATTTGTTCTCTTCCTTGGTAATCAATAATTACATAGAATAATAAAGCAACGTAGGACCAAAAATCTAGTTTAGAGATTGATACCAAGTGAAAACACTGCTTTAATTGCTAAAGAATTGACACTGAGACTTGCGATTTTTTAGAGATATAGAAGTAGTAAAATAAAGAAACATTTGGTGCACTTAGGTAAGACACTTAGACAATAAGAAAGTCTTACCATTTTTTTATCTTGCTTAGTTACAGTATTTTATTTTATTTTAGAAAAAATGTAAGCTAACAATAAAGGTAGGCTTTTTTTTAGATAATTTTATCTTCGAATATATACACAATTCTTGATTTGGTGTTAGTTCTAAAAGACCAAGAAGTGAAGTTATATTAGAAACTGCCGTTAATAGCTTGTGTGAAAATTTCCCTCCCAAATAAAGGTTATCTACACATTTTTTATACTTCCCAGCTAAGTTTCATATTCATTTAGTTTCTTCAATTAATTTTATAATAAATGTATTTATTCATAGTATAAAATATTCCATAAATTATGGGCACACATAATATATATATTATATATGTACACATATATAACGCAACTATTTATTTGTATTATACGCACACATACGGTTATAACTAGAAAAAAATAAAGAAAGAAAGACTTCATTTTTTAGTATTAAATGAATTATTTAAATTACATTTGAACTTACTTGATTTCATAACTAATAAATGTGAATTTCTTCTTCTTGAACTAAGTAATTGAATTAAATATTACAATTGTTTGTGTCATACGAAATGACTCACACTATTGTCATATCTATCAGTCTACATAATTTAATAGATCTCTGTACGCTTTATTTTTTAACATCTTTAATCAGCTGTAAAGTATCATAACTATTATCAACTGTACATAAATACGTATAATCAACTGGGTCATTCGTAAACTAATAATGAATTTAATACATACTAAATATTACAAAATATGTTATTCTATGTTTGAGTAGTGTTTTTTACACTTCAACCTATACGATATATTTCACTAATATGATATGTTCATACAGATCAAAGTGGATTTACTACTTCATTATTTAATAAATACAATTACCTTTAATTTAACATTTAAACATGTTAGATTCCATGTTTATATCCTATTTTTAAATAATTTATCTTCATTTTCCCGACGTATCAAACCCATACATTTGGCTTTATAATTTCTTTATAAAATACTTTTTAATAAAAATATGGAGATCATGCTAGGATCATTTTGCTGAATTATTATGTTTACAAAGTATAATGTAAATATTGAGTTATTGCTAGTAAAAAGCAATACCCCGATTGTTGTATTTTCTACAGCTGCTTTCATATTCTAAAAACACAATTATAAAATTGTGTTGAATTTATTAATATATTTTGTTCGAAGGAAAGCAAACAGAGGGAATACTATTTCAAAATTGTTTATTTTAAAATTTCCATCATGTATTTTATTTTTCACGATGAATAGTAGGAAAAAGTAGCGGGCTCTGGTGGAATAAAGTAAAGAAGTTGGCTAAATTTCAACTGTTTCTAAGAAAAACATCATTCGAGTAAACGCAGATGCGTTAGATGTTCTTGGGATTTATTTATGGTCTGAAATTATTAAGTCAGAGTAAATTTCCATCACAGATTACCTGTTGACACCCTTGACGACTTGTAAAGATTTCTAGAAGCAAGATTTTCTTTTAAAGCAAACACTTTAAAGAAGATATATGTTTTTGGCATCTTATTAAATAAACAGATAAAATTATTTTTCGTATCTTTGAATCTCTTGCAAAACTTATTATTCTTGCTGAATAGTAAAATTACAGCTTTAATAATATTTATTTTCTTTAAATCCTTTTATAACAGTGAAATTTAAAAAAAAAAAAAAAAAAACATTTCAACATCTCAATGAATATTGTGAATAGTGAAAACTTAAAGCGATAATATTTTTTATTTCAATGAAGCAAAGATTGAAGATTTAATATTAAAGATTGTATATTTTTGTACCTTTATTTATAAAAGTTGTCTAAAGATTTTGGTCTAATTATTTGTACGTTTTTCATTGTAATTGTATTAAATTTTTCTAATGACATATTTCATACAATAAATTGAAAATATTTAGTGGTTAAAATACTTCTAAAGTATTGTTTCTATACAGCATGGTTGATAATTGACATCAAGTACCATTTTAAGAATGAACATGAATCTTAAATTTTTTATCTATATAAAACGTAATCTAACTTTAACATGTATAATATTTAAATTTTTATAAAGTAATTAGTAGCATATTTTAAACATTTTAAAATATAGTATTAATTACTTTATGATAATTACATCAGTATGAATTTAAACTTATTTATATTTTATATTGTTCTATATTGTGTTAAGAGATGTTTTAAAATTATGAAATTTTATTATAAATAATAATTTTTATTTTACTTATATTTTGTTATAAATAATAATTTTTATATTAAAACTTATACCACCCTAGAGATGTTTTATAATCAAATCTTTCAATTTATTATTGAAAGAGCGTTTATTTGGAATAAAAATTACATTACATGAAAATAATAGGATATATTATGTAGTATTTGAATGTAATTAGTTGTATCATATAGTGGAAATTCCTGATTATAATTAAAGTAGATTTTGTTTTAGTTTTTGCTATGAATTTTGTTCATGTACATTATTAAGATACTATATTTTTTAATAAAATATTTTTGTAAATTTGATTAAGAGATATTTTAAAAAATGATTTTCTTTAAAATATTTTGATATGTGAAAATTAGATAAAAATTCATGGTTGTGATTTTATACAATAAACTATACTTCCCTATAAATTCTTTAATGCCTAAGAAATTAAAAAGAAAATTATAAAAAAAAACTAATGATATGTGTATATGGGAAGATCAAATGCTTTAAACTCTAATTAATTTATACAAACATATTTGTTGCATAAATTAACTAGTAGGTACGTATTAAATCTAATTTTTAACGTTGTGCTTCAATATTTTAAAAACATGTTGTAAAAGATCTTGTTACTTTTCATTAAAATTCAAAGTAAAAGGTTAGTTTAGAACTTATAATAAAAGTATTTGATTATTTTACAAACTTTTCAGGAATATTTTGGACTATTTTTACTGCACAATAGTTTTTGAACAATTTAATTTTTATTTTAAAAGCATAATAGGTATATCTTAAAACCATTTAAAACAAATTTGATTGAGAAGAAAAATTAAAATTTATTAAGAATAACTTAATAAATAGTTGAAATGGAAAAAATTAAACTTCTGCGATAGTTGAATATCAATAATGTTTTTTAAAAAAGTAAAGTAATATAATTGCTCTATAAAATAGCAGAACAAATAGAATTAGCCAAAATTTTTTTCCTCTTTCAAAGAAAGAGTCAAAATTATTCAAATTATATAAAAAAAATAGCTCATTATTTAATTATAAAATTAAATAAGTTCTTTAATTTTGGAGATTCACTTTAATTAAAAATTTAAAGATTTATAATTTAAGTAAATATATTTAATTAAAGTGATGTGCTCCTTTTAAAATTCTTTTAATTTTTGTCTCAGAAGATAAAATAAAAAATTGTATTAAAACTAATACATCACGCTTACTATAAACAAATCATTATACTTTTACAACACAATCGTTATATTAAATTCGTAAAAAGGTTTTTCAGAAATATGTCGCGCAGTTTTCATTTTCTTCTATATTAAGATTTCATATTCCTTTTTGTCTTATTTTTTTAAAATTTTCACCTTATTATTTTCAGTTATGAAATTCGTTTTTCAATAAAGTTTAAGCAGACGACTGCATGCGTTATTTTAACATTTCATTCTAATTTATTTGAATGCTAATTTGTTGCTATTTGTTGAATATTTGCTTAAAAAACGTCTCGTCGCTTTAACTCGAAGTTAATTAAACTATTTTTACTGATCCCTGAATGAAGCTTTTGTTTTTTATTTTACAAAATGGAAAATTTTTCTGAAAATAAATTTATTTTTCATAAATAAATATTTAATTAAATTTTCAATTAAGATAATAATTATATTAACTATCTTATAAAAGCAAAAAATATTTGTTAAATTTTAAATATGTTTAGTACTCCTAATAATACTTTCTTTTTGTGAAAGAAATTTTTTTTCATCGAAAAAATAAACTTAGTAAATAGATTTTTTAAATGACTAAAGTAATTATTAATATTTCATAAAAACAATTTATTTTATTTTTTTTATACAAAGAAAAATAATCTTGAAATATAACAGCAAATATCAAAAATACTAACATCGTTAAAAACTTAATATAATAAAATAAAATTAAGCTTTTGATTTACAATTTAAAAAGAGAATGAATAAATTAAAGAAAACTTCAACCAAAATTAAAAAATTGTTTAAATCTTGATATGTATAAGTTTTTTAAATTAAAATTTAGAAATATTTCGATATATTCAGTGGGAAAAATGTTAAAAAATTTAAAGCGGACGTTTTATTTATTACCATTTAGTTTATATAATATAAAGTTTGCAATATTAAAAAGATCTACAATTCGTATTCGAAAATTAACGAATTATACTCTGTAAGCTTAAAATATTCATTTTAAAAGTGCATGTCACAAATTTTTTCTGAAGAATGAAAATAATATTTAATTGACTATTTTTAATTAATTAACATTTAATATAGAAGCTAGTATATGTGTATTTATCTATAAATATCCTTCTGATAACAAGCATCATTAATAAAGAAAGAAATTTCTATAATTTATCTATAGTAATTTATCAATTATATTTCCATAATATTAAACTATTATTCTTGCTTGGACATACTTTTTGATTATTTATTAAAATTTATCATTTTAAATTGCTTTAGTCGGAATACACAATTTAGTAAAATATGTTACGGTTAGAATTAATCTATTGAATACCTTTATAAGTTATTTCATTTAAAAATAGAAAATTAATTCTACGTTTCTTATACTTTGATGAAGGATATTCAAAAGAAGGAAAAGTTTTACCTTGTCTTTTTTGTTAGTTTTCCTTGATTTTTATATATTTTAGAAAAATGCAATATTTTCTATAAATATGGCTTCAAGAAAAAAAAAAAACTTTTCATAAACTGAAATTTTTGATTAAAATTATTTAGACTAAATTAGACCAAATCAGAATTAAAAAAAATATTATGCATAAATTAATGTTTATAATATCAAAACACTATAAAAGGGATTCTAATAGAGATTATTTTAAAATTTTATTACCATAGTTGTGTCATATCTTATTGGAATTATCAGGAGAGTGTGAAAACACAAAGCAGATTTGCAAATGGTATTAAAGTAGAAAGAAGTTCGTTTCAAAGATGCGGGATCGATACCAATACAAAGAATTTTAAATATTAATCAAAACAAAATATATTGTCATGGGAAATGATGAGTATTATATTTTGCTTACATCTCTTGACAATATGATGCATTGTCTGTAGCCAAACAACCAGAAATAGATTTTATAAGAGCTATCTTTATAACATAATTAATGGTGTGATTCCATTATTAATTTCGAAACATCAGTTGTGAACTGAAGACTCCTCTAAATATCGAAGCTTGGTGTAAAATGGTAGGTATAATATGTTGTTTACAGACAAGTTAATATTCAATCTGAGTGTATCATTAGACATTTAAATATGGAAATCAAGAGGTACTCGAAATAGCTAATTTATTTAGAAGCTTTCACATGGAAGCCTTATTTATGGAATTTATGGGCTGAAATAAGCATAAGTCGCCTGCACAAATTTTTCAAGGTAATATCTCAGACCTCTCAAAATATATGCAAAGTAGACGTTGACATCACATGTCATGTTTCAATCGGCAGCCATTTTTGACTACTTTTTAATGCATGATAATATCAGGATCTTCTTGTGAGAACACATTTGAAGCAGAAATAGGGAATTTTAAAAGAAGTACTATTGTTCATATGAAGTTGAATATTTTGGACTTCTTAGTAAATTATTTTGATTACGAATGTTTGCTAATATTTTTGTGCAATAAGTATTATTTTAAAATCAATATTATAGCTTTCAAACTGTGACGCATTCTTATCTAAGTCAAAAGAAAATTCCATTGACTTCTCCTTAAAAAAAGAAATTAATTGGTATAATAGATACTAATCTTTTTTGAAAAGATAATTAATCATTTGCATTTATATAACAAGTAAAACAAAATCTGTTTTTTCTGACAAATTTCCTAATTAGAACACTAAAAATTGATTTTTATGTGATACTGAAGTTATTTGAGAATGAAACGCAATAGTTTTATCAATTCTTTTCTCTCTTAGATTATAGTTACCATGAGAAAAGATTTCTTTATATTTTCAATAACTTTAGTTTGAATTTGTATTTTTTAAATTCAGATTATAATTATCCAGTTAATTGTACAAAATAGCTTGACTCTTTCAAAGATAACTTAAAAAATAAAGTTCTTTTTATTAAATCAATATCTGTTTTATTGTTTATAATATAAAGAAATTCTATTCGGTTCTTTGATTCTATCTAGTCTATATTTCAGACTATGTAATCAGCTTAAGATTAAATACTATATTAAATATTAGTAAATACTTTAGAAATACCAGTATTTTTTAAATGATTCTTTAAATTATATGAAATATTTATTCCTTTTTATAGAATTAAACGTTTTATTCTAATTTGGTAATTACAATAAAACGTTTAATTCTAATTGATATAATTGGTTTATAATAATTTGATAAATATATTTGCTGAGAGAATAAATATTAAAAAGCTTTTCTTTTTCTCTTTTTGTAAAAGAGAACTACGGCATAAAAGCTTTAACAAGATATTATGAAAATTGACATTTTTTTTATCAAAAGTGATCCAATTTACTAAGTTCTTGGAAAAATATATACAACATTTTACGTCTAACAAGATGAATGGAAATGGCCTTAACCTTATGAGCGAAATTGATAACAGAGTTATAAGCAAATAGGTCTTCAACACAAGAGTTTGCATCTGGACTTCCTTTTCATGTATTGATTTTCAAAACAGCTGTAATAATTTAAATTGAATGGATTAGGTCTTGCGGCTCAAAGATTACGCAGAAAAAAACCAATTTTAATTTATAGATTTTATTGATGTTAAGAAATGGCTTTTTAAGCTGTGTTATTTTTCTAGAGAAATGTAATGCTTAAGGTACAATTTTAAAATTCCTTTCATTATCATATACTTTCTTTTATTTTTCTAATTTTCCCTTGAAACAACGATTGCTTAAATTACACATTGAATTTTAACTTTAACTTTCAATTACACTTTATAAATTTCTTATTTTTTAATTTTGTAAAATTGAAGATTAATTTTGTATTATTAAGTACATCTAGTTATTTACTTCAATTGAAAGCTTGCAATTGAAATTCAAAACTAAATAAAAATATTATAACTAATAACACGTATATAGAAACTTAGTAGTATGAAAACAATTTCTCCTTTTTGGTTGGTTAAGAAATAAAAATAAAAATAAATTTTGCTGTAAGGAGTCTATTGTTCATAATTTTCAATACATTAGTGCAAAATAAAATTTTTACTTCTGATTAATAATGTAATTTAAAGTATAATTCTAGGTTCTTTTCTCGTGAAGTCTTTTAACAGTATTTGCCTATTTAAAAATTTCCGTTTATAAAGTTTTTTTTAATGTAAGTATTGTTTATTTACTATTTATAAATTTATATTGATTTTGTGGCGAAAATTATAAGGCATCTTAAGTTCATCAAGAGTCATAAAAAGGTAGATAAAGGTCTTAATCATTTAGAAAAGTTGTTATTATTTTTGTTGTGCCCAAAGTTAAGATTCTGCTTATTTCTCAAGCTGTATCGTGGCGTTAACCTCTATACAAGGCATTTGAATTTCAGTGAAATTTGCTTGTTAAAAGATGTTTTCTTGAAATATAGTTATGCTTAACAAGTATATTTATCAAACATTTTCAACTTGCCAAGATGCATTATCACTACCAAGGATTTGTTTAGAAATAAATTTCAATAATTTATATATGTATTTATTTTATTACACAGATAAAAAGGAAAGTTTATCCAGTGTAGCCAAAGATTATTTTTCTCTTATATAACAATATCAGAAAAATAAATAATTTTTGGTATTTGTTTTCCTACTTTCAATTTTTACGACTAAATTATGGTGACTTACACAAATGCTTCAAAGTAAAAGCAACAAAAAGTTTTTTCTGTTAATTTTTAATCTTTTAAAATATCGTTTTTAATCTTATTAATACTGTATAATCGTTTTTAATCTACATAATACTTTACCAAACTCTTTACCAATGAGAAAGTACATATTTAAAATAAGGAAAACGATATCAACAAGTAGTATAATCTCCATGCAACAGTTATAGACAGCAACGAAGTTTCGGAAAACATTCCTGACAAGTTATTGTACAAAGGCTTTCTGGATTTTCTTGGAGAAGGCAGGTCACGAATATTTGTTGTTGATTCACACCTTAAGTCTATATTTTAACTCATCTTACAGCTTTTCTTAAAGTTAAACTCAAGGCTCTAGGTTCATCATTTCAATTCTCGAACCCTATTTTCATCACGTGTAGCCAGGGTGACTTTCTCAGTATGATAGATAGTTTTGTCGTCATAGAAGTTACAAGAAATATGTAAAAAAAATTCACAACGTAGGAAGTAAGTGATCATCAGAATTTCATTGTAGGCCTTGTGTTAAATATCTATTGCAATCAAGGCCAAATAAAAAATATCGGCTAAAATACCTTCAAATCATAAGATAAGTTCTTCCAATCTAAACCAAAAGTATAATTTTGCTACCAAAAATATCAGCAAAAACATCTTCATATCGTATCATGAAATCTTCCAATTTTCATTGTTGCTTCAACACATCCCAAAAAAGCGAATTGATCTGGGGAGGGATTGACGCTCCAGACTATGGTATCTTCAAGTGTCATAGTCTGGGGCACTTATACCAAACTATGATATTTGAACGGTGGACTTCATCACTTCATAACACTTATTTTCATTATTCTATTGTCCATAGTTTTTGCAATAGGTTACCTATGTTGATAATTTGAATTCAGTAATTAAAGGATTATGTTCGTTCATATATATATGTTAATTGAGAAAATTAACTTTCTTACAGATGTTATTTATTGACACAAATTTTCTAGATAATTGCTAAACTTCTTTGCGAATGTGGACCATCAATAGAATACTATCTTTTGATTCAATTCTATCAGAAATATTTGGTTTCAAAGTTTAGATTAGCGTTTCTGCCTGATTGGACCATTTTCGGATATATATCGTTTGATTTTTTACATGCACACATTGAAAGATCACTGTCAATTATGTATGATACAATTTGTTTATGTTTTCATTCTGAGATCAATCCGTCATGATTTACAGATCATCAACCATTTCTGAGATAATTGACGATTATACGTTTTTTAAATCCAAGTATTTTGAATAGTTTACCATCAAGAAGGTTGTTGCAGTGTTGTTTCTCACACTTTGTGTAATTGTGGTGTCATAGGTAACATGTATCATGATCACAAATTGCTTCATTTCTGCAATTTATATTGGTTGGAAATTTATGCACACAATGACGCACTTTCTCACACATACAAACGTTAAATTTCAAAACTAATTTTATGATATCTATTTTCACTGCCCAAATGTTTTCAATTTAATCCATGATTTAGCATAAAACTTAATTTATGTTTGTTGGAGCAGTTAAAAAAACATGTTTGACAAAATAATTATTAAAAGAAAAAAAATTATTTCGTAATTTTTATTACAATTGCAAAGATATATTGTAATTTCATTTGCAATCTAGATATCTGTATGCCTGTTTCTTCTTCACTTATTTTCACTTACTTCAATGTAAAAAAATGTTTTTGAAAAGATTTTATTAAAACATTTTTTCAACTGTTGAAAACTTATTTTTTTACATACAAAGAAAATACAAATTTATTTAACTGATAATACGCATAACATATTATCTTAAGCTCCAGGTATAATTTGCCCACTTTTTTCTGTGTGAATCATTTAATTAAATTTTAAACTTTCTATTTAAAAAAATTTGATACAATTACATTTCTTTGAATTTTCACAGTGCTTTAAAAAATGTATAACTCAACTGATCACAATTAAATCCGTTTTTGGAAATAGCTTCTTAACCCTCTTTTGTGTTAGGTTTATGAATAGAATAAAAAGCAAATAATAACTCGAATATCAATATTTACTCAATTTATAAAAACTGTTATCGTAATAATTTAATATTTTATTGGTTGCGTCAAAACCTTCAGCAGGAATGACCTGCTTGAATTTAAAACTTCATCTAAGCAGTTTTAATTTAATAGATCTATAA
This sequence comes from Latrodectus geometricus, assembly GCA_026290005.1. Taxonomy (NCBI): domain Eukaryota; kingdom Metazoa; phylum Arthropoda; class Arachnida; order Araneae; family Theridiidae; genus Latrodectus; species Latrodectus geometricus. The sequence goes on from JAPDSC010133698.1 coordinate 31,772, forward strand.
ATTTTGATTTCTAATTACATTTTATACCAATAATTTTTTTTGCTTAAAAATTTTTATATTCTATTAATAAATCAATGCAGAAAATATGTTTGTTTGCTTCACAAAATGAAATAGGAAAATAAAGATTTATATATAAAATGAATTAATTTGTTCTAAGTTTATGCAAAAAATGTATTTTAAATGGCTTTAAAGAATATAATAAATTAGAAGAAAATTTTAAACTTTTATTTGAAATTTACATTATAATATAAAACAGAATATCGGATGACTGAAATAATCATTCCTATATGATAGAGTATTTATAGTTATTTAAATTATTTTTAGTTAAATTACTTTGGTTTAATTAAATTATTTTAAATAATCTACGATAGTTTAAATTAAGATTGTGTTTTAGCTATCATTTGTTTTTATAATGTTTTCTATTATTATGTTAAATTACTTTTTGAGCTAATATGTAATATAAAAATTAGAAATCAAGAAGAAAAAATTTAATCTGTTTAAAAAAAATAAAATTTAATTCACAGTCATGTTTTTCTAGAAGAAATTTATTTAAAATAAAATAGAGATGTGTGAGTGTGAGAAACTTACTTAAATAAAAGAATAAAAAGTATGTAAGGTAAAATCACAAATATTGTTGAAACGATAACTGCATGAATTCCTAAATTAGATTTAAAAGTATGAGGAAAAAATACAAGGAATAAATTTTTAATAAATGCAATTTTCATACAATAAAATGGTTAGAGGATTTTCATTATAACACAAAAGCTAAACACTGAACTTAAAATTTATATTCACAGTTGGAACTGGGAAATAAATTTTTTACTAAGAAAGTTGATTAATTTTTTTAAGTTATCTTATTAATTAAGAAAATTTTCAAATTAGATTTTTTATAACGGGATAAAATTATTAACAACAGTGTCTAATTAATATTAAGCACTTAATTAATATTTAATATTAAATAATGTTGATGAGTAATTTTAAATCATGTACGCATTTTAATGCAATATCATCACTGTAATAAAAAATAGATTCATTTTAAAATAATGACTTTTTTGATCAAAAAATAATTAAAACTTGAATTATTTTTCTGTAATTCGGCATTTTGAGTTAAATAGATTCCAAATTCTGATTTGATAGATTGATTTAATATCACTATGGGTATCAGTTGCTGTACAATGAACACAGTTAACTTTATTATTAACTATAATTTAAATAGCTGATAACATTATTTTTATTATAATGTGTACTATTATCAGTTTTTGCGTTTCAATCAATTAATAGCCATTTAAACCATTAGTATATAATATATGTATATTTTTAAATAATCATCGAGTTAACCTGAAGTGTAATATTCAGAGAATATAAATTGAAAATACTGTAACTCTGCAATATACTTCAACGAAATTAATTCCAAGTGTAATTAAAATTGTAATATTCAACATTTTATACATGATATACTTTACTATAGAGCAAGATCATATTGCAGTGAATGATAATTACATTTCAGGGAGGAAAATTGTTTGTGTGTCATATACATTTTTCTAAAAATAAACAAATAAATATGTATATTTTCTTTGAGATAGCAGTTTTATAATATTTAAATTGATGATAATTTTTTATTGAAAAATTTTAAACCTATTTGATGTTTCCAAAATTATAAGTCACGTAACAACATCCAAATTTAAAGTTTAAAGTTTAATTCACAGGAATATTCTATTAACAACAATGCTTGAAAGGAAATGCTGGGAAATTAAACTAGTCTATTATGTAAGATATATTAGGTACTTTACATGTTTCAGATCTCACAATGAAATTAGAGAAAGCTCATGCTCTCTCATGGTTCCCCTAAATGTTCTCTTTGAGATATCTTGCGTAATAATGCATCTTGCATTAGCATCCCTTCAGCAATATCTTACAGCACAAGAATTAAATTAAATTTTGTTTGTGCTTTGAAATGATCTTTTCTTGTAAGTTCTGTTCTAACCTTTAATGAATTTCTTTTAAAAATAAGTTAGTTTATATATGATGGTATGATCTTTGTGCTGATTTTGATGATATATTTCATGTTCTAAGAGAAATTCATATTAATCGATTTTCTTATAATTTTATACCAAACATATGAAAAAGTTAATCATAATTTTTTGTAAAAGAGCAGACTTTGGATTCTAGAATTTATTATATTGGGATTCTTTTTAAATAATCAAAGTTGATTGCAAATTTTATATTAGCTCAGAACTTTTAATACTAAACAGAAAGTTTTATATGAAAGCAATTTAGGATATACGAAGAAGATCAATCTTATGATTTAATGAAATGAAAAAATTGCTAGTTAAATTCTCAATATAATGTTGAAACTAAAAATAATATTAACATTTCTTTCAATATTATGCAGACTTAATGGAAATTTTGTTATAGAAACTTGCAGAAATTATATATTGCATAAATGCTTAATGATATTCTTAAATTTATTACAATGTGAATATTTGCCTTGATTATCAACGATTGTATACAATCCATTCTAGGTCAAGTTTGAATCAGTAGTGTCTAACACTGAAAATAAGGATTACTCTTAGAACATTTTAGTCCCACTTATTGAAATAGTAGAATAGACCTAATATTTATTTCAGAGTTTAATATGCCAACTACAAGTTGATATAATAATATGATTACATGAAGCTAAAAACTATTACACCTTTTGGAAATTTACTGATATTACAGAGCCTTAATATTATCTTAAGGTATTCTCCTATATTTACCCCTAAAAATTTGCTGATTGATAGCCTTAACTAAGAAGATGTTATTTTGATAATATATTCGGATAAAATTGAAAACATCGCAGATATCACTCAAGGGAAATTATCACTTTAAAGATGATTTTCTCAATTTTTTTTTCACAAAATCTCCAAATCTTTATTTAACATCATATCTCAAGTAATAATGAAGACTCAAGTAATAATAATAATTTTGCCTACATGTTTTAGTGTTATTATCTATGAAATTTAAAAACTTTTGAATATATATCAAGAACTTTTTAAATTTACAGTTATTTTTAGAGGGAATGTTCAAAAAAATTTCGTAGAATATCCATATTTATAATATTCGTATATTTTTAAGTATATTTTCACCATTATTTGTATTATCGTATGTTTTTAACCATATCGTTCAGTATTTTTCTTTTAATTTCAAAGAATATGGTTACTTAACATTGTACAAAAATTAAATTAAGATTGATGAGTTATAATTTTCAGTAGGGTGTTAGTCGTTTTATTAAAATTTTACTAAAATTCACCAGAAAATAACCAATTTCCCAAGTATGCTAAATGTAATTAAATTGTTTGCTAATTTAAAGTTTCTACTGCATAATTTATCTAAAAAATAATTAGTGAAAATTAGAATTAACTTTTAAGAAAAAGTTGGCTCTAACGAGGGGCATACCTTAATAAATTTAATAGTATCTAAATGACAGTATCACAACAAAACTGTCAATGAAACTATAAACATAGTTTTTTTACATTGTTAACAATCAAGTCAAATAAATTTTGTCGTTTTTACACAAACGCTTCTGTTTATTTTAATAATTGTAAATTGTAATATTTCATATGTCAACATTTTAAAACTTATATAATAAACTGAGTTATGAAAATATATAGAAAATTAAAATTTGAAAGTAAATAAATGATTTTATATGCATCTTGTTCACAAATAATATAATTGTATTAAAAATAAAAACATTATATTATTATTATTTGATAAATAACTGAGTAGCATATTGGCTAGTGAAAAATAACTTCTAATTTAGCTAATTTAAAAAAATAAAAGAGAATTTTTATTCCACCTATGATGAAATCTAAAATTTTAATTTGAAATATATGTTATACATAAAATATTTAGACATCAAATTAAAATATTTTACAAATTACCTGTTATTAATAGTTCAAAAATTGTTCACTATATTTCAAATTTCTTGTCAGTGGTAGATATAAGCACTTTTATAAGTTCACTCTTGAAAAATTAATATTAAACTAAAACTTTTTATTTAATATTTATTTTTCTAGATATAAAAGTGTGAAATTAATTCTACATTTTCATTTTTAAATTATTTTGCAATCATTTAAAAATGTAAGTGTATATTTAAATTTATTTCACCCTTTTGCAAGGTAATTGTTTCAACAACATAATGTAGCAAATTTTATTCGCTTTATGTTTTTGTCCTTTCCATAACTAAATTCTAGCAGGAATACTCCCAAAATCTCCTGAAACAGTGTTTCAAAACAGAATATCAAGAAACTGGTTCAACTTCTACTAAACCCTCCTTAATGCAGATCTTTTATTGAGTGATATGAAGTCTGTCAATATTATATTTATCTATGTGATTTCAAAACTAGATTTCTTAATAAAATCATTTGGTATCAGCTTTGACCAGGTATTTTTATTATAATAAAAGATAAATGTAATTTGTACTTTTACGTATAGAGAAATAAAAATCGTTCTTCGAATTACTCCGATTAACATTATTCTCCACTTATCCGTCATTGGAAACGATAATAAACTTTAATATTTACTAAATCATCCCATGTTCTATGAAGTTTATAACGATCAAAGAAAAAGGAAATAAGAATTTTGAAATGAGGTAATTTTTCAACTTTTCAAAACATTTCTATCATTTAATTGTAGCAATAAAGGAAGATGGTTTGAATATTTTCCATTGAATTAGTAAAAAGAAAGTTGAGTTTCATTATAAAATGTGCTCGTTTATAGTACAAAATTTTGTTTTTACCAAAGTTCTCTATTTCCAAATACCAAATTCTTTATACCAAAGTAATTTTCAACTTATTTGATGAAGGAAAGATTGTCGGAACTTACTTGATGGAATCACATGAATAAGAGGCTTATTTCAAGACTAGTGTTGAGGGTTATATAAGACTATACATGTGTGGGAAATTTGTCATCAGCAAAGAAAACAAAGATATTGTTGATCGATATAGACAATTTTTGAAGAAACAGATCTGAAAATGTAAAATTATGCGAAAGATAATAATTTTCAACATTAATATTTCAAAACCTGAAAGTATTAATGAAAAAAATGTATTAAATCAGGTGTACAATTCATGGAAGAGTGATCACCTGTAGAATATTAGTACTACAATGGAATTTTACACGGTGACAGAAATAGGTTTAAAACTTATAAAACTGAACATAACTCTATAGAAATTGGCAATCTTGTTTGTTGAATTATCATTCAAATTGTTTTAGACATCTGTGTGTATCTTCATGTACCAAATATATCCACGAAGTGTTTCTTTCACATTAATCTAAATCTTTATTACGAATAATGGAGATGGTAGCAATTCATTTTCATTTGTTCAGAAATATTGAATTATTTTCCTTCTTGATTTCTTTTTTATGATTGTTATTTAAATTCTGAACTACACTTTACAAGAAATAATTGAAATTTCATTGAATTCTATGCACATATTTTACTTGTTAATCCCGAGTCCGATCATCCAGAATTTGCTATGAGTGTAATTAAAATAATAATTGAAAAAAATGTATTCTCCCTCAGATATTCCTATAATTTTACAATTTTCAACAAGTTTCAAGTGTTTAAGTTGAACAGTTTCTTTTGAATAATCCTATACAATTTATTAAAGGTATTTTCCGCATCAATCCCGTTAGGAATTGCCAAATCAATAAATAAATTCAATCATTCCCTTTGTTTTTAAGTAAATATTTTTTAACAAAATATGAAAAGTTTCCAGTTCAAACAGCTTTTGAAACTTTTACTAATTTCTTTAATTTCATGGACTAGCAAAAGTTAATTTTTTTAGAGCGGATTATGTGTGCTTAGTTAATTTAATTTGTAAAGGAAATAGGTTTATATAACACATGTCCTATTTTGCTTCATTTTTATTTTCTTGAAGCTGCTTAATAACAAACAGACATGTCAAATTTCATTAAAATCGTCAATTCTTGTTTACATTGACAAAATGCCTCCATTATTCACTTATTGCTCTTTTAAACGCGTTTTTAGATAGGAAATACCCACTTCAATAACGTGTGAACATGATTTCTAGTTTCTGAATTGTATTATAAACATTGGTTTTCTACATCTTGGAAAAAGCATTAGAAATTTTTATCTTCACTATTCCCCAAGATGATAAGAATCCACTAGCCTCATTCTATTTAACACTCTTAATCAATTTTAACTGCATAATGTGTTTTCTGGAAAGTAAATTTTCTGGATAATTCTTTCAATTTTTCTGGAAAGTAGCCCTATAATGTTTAAATTAAACACTAAACAAATATTTTCAATTTTGTCTTAAATTATTTATGAATTTATATTGATAATTGATTTATGGGGTGAACAAACAATATTTTAATAAAACAATTCTTTCAGCGCACAAGAGACATGTCTTACACTAGTTTCAAATCATACAAAATGAATGAAGTACATAAATTTTAAACAGATATTTAGTTGCATATGCAGATTTATGTTATTTAAGATATTAAATGAAGAATATATTATGCCTAAATATTTGATAAATCAAAAATTTCATGTTGAAGGGAATGATCTTACATGAAATAGTAAAAACATTAAATTTATGTACAAAGGCAATTATAAGCTTTCAACAATTTAATTTAGTGACTTCCTTTAAAAACTAGAATTTATATTTGAAAATAAGCCTGAATAAACTATTTTATTTCTGATAATTTTATTTAAACATATGCTCCAACAACTTATAAAAAAATATAAGCATATACTTGTGATGGTTATTAAGTACATATGTGTTAAGTAAAACGCGCAATTTATTTGGAAATAATATCTTAGATCCTTTTCTTAAAATGCTTATTAGATAGTAATTTGTAAAAATATTTTCATTTGTAGACTTAATATTTTTTAAGTACATTATTGAGAAATTAGTTAAAAGGAAAATTTTGCTTTGATTAAAATTTACAATTTCCTGCCAGTTTATTGTGTGTTTGAAAATTAATTTAAATAAATAAAGGTTTTGTTGTAACGTTATTTAAATTCTTTATCAAATATTTAGTTATTTTCATTTAAAATAATGAAATTTTATTTAAGAACAAAGAAAGCAATTTCCATTTTTCATGTATTTCACAAATGAAAATGATATAATCTTTTTTACATTTCTTTTGTAAAAGAAAAAAACATTCATATTCTCGCTACTTTTTATCAGAAAAACTAATAAAAATCATTCAAGCAGATTGTCAGCAGATAAGAGAAAATTAGAATTTCAATATTTTCCTTTTTTTTTTAATGTTTAAGAATATAACTTCCGAATTCGAAATACTTAGTAATTTTTCTCGACAGTGAATATTAAGATTGATTAAACATAAAAATGAAAATTTATTAAAATGAGAAACAAGTCTTGATAGCTAATTGTATTCTCTTAGGATGTATAAGGTTTAAGGAGATTGAATTGAAAATTGTATTTATTTTAATATAGAAAAATTCATGAATGTGACATTTATATTTTTATTGAAATTCATATCCTCTTTTATGCAAAATTTTCTCTAAATTGATATTATGTTATTATTTGACATTTTAATAATTTAATAAAATATTCAGAATAGGAAATTTATTTTAAATCATATTATCAGAATAAATTATTATAATAATGACATTTTGAATATTACAAATGTCTTATTTTTTTATGAAAAATATTTGTGACAATTTCATTGGTAAACTGGATTTGATACACTGTTTCATAACTCGAATCTGTTTTAAAAGTATATTTTCTCATTCCTATTGCAAATTACTAATATATGTTTAGAATATTTTGAAATGAAAAAAAAATTGCTTAAATATGTATATGGAAATAAACAGAAAAATATTTTCTCTTTAAAGTTTAATTATTCCATTAGAAATGTATAATTTTGATTCTTTATAACTTAAGTTACAAGAAGGTATTTAGAAATGAAAGAGTTTTCTTTTTTATTTTGTATGTCTTTTTTTATGGAACAACTTATGTAAATGTCACAAGGAATATTGTTTCTAATTTTACAAAATATTGAAACATCTTTAAACAGTTTTTATTTTTTCTATTATAACTCTTATATAAAATGTTTTTCGACGCTTACAAAAGTAAAAATGATATCATTTATAAAATTTACTTAGAATTTCAGGGGACTTTGTTTCGATACTTGTCAGAAGATTTTTCAAAGATGCAACAAATGCTTCGGAAAATGCTTCCATGGAACACATTTTGGACTGTCTTCAACTCTTCCACGGCGACTTCCACGGATACTTTAATGTTTTTGGACTTTTTGAGGGTGAATTATCTTATAGACCTTGTCTAGTAGTCACTAGACACAGAGGATATGAAGCAACAAACAGATCTTACAATTTTCTATTAACATTATTTTAGGGTTAAATTCCAATTTCAAAGAACAACTTAATTAATAAGTAAAAGTGTTTAATAATTTGTTGGCTTTGCAGTTGCACATGATTGCTTTTTACTATGTGCATTTGCTCATGATGGTATTTATTACTTCAATTCAGCCCATGCCTAAAGTACATAAAGGAAAACATTTATGAAATATCATTTTCTATTACTTTTTTCAAATCTGGACTTATTTTCACATTATTTTGATCCTTTCATTTTAATATCTTACAGGAATATTCCATTTTAGGAGATTCACGTTGGCAGAAATATAAATATGTTAAAGATATTCTCAAATTTTCTTACAAAATTTATTCTTGTTAAAAGAAGGAAGAATTTTTTACAGTGAAAATAAATTCCAAATATTGCTATTTCTTCAAAAAGTTCATTTTAAGTATCATAATTGCATGAATACAAATTTTTTATTTAAAAATTTTGATTAAATTTAATTCCAATCATGAAATTTTTACAAAATCTAACTTAATAAGAATTCGTGTATTTTCAGCTTAAAAGAAATAAAAGGATATTTTTTGAAAAAAAAAAAAACTGGTATCATTCAAAATATTTTCTAATAAAGAAACGTATGTTTTATTTAATCCTAAAAATGTTCTTCAAAATAATTTGCAAATGTTACATTCAGAAAATTTTAAAACGTGTTTTTAATTTATTTATTTAGCCGGCAAAAATAAATCTCATAAATATTTAGTTGTATGTGTGGGATAGAATGCGAGATAAATAAATTTGCATAGACAAATTGAATTAAATATTTGACAACTTGTCAAAAACATCTGTTCTACAGGCTCCAAGTGAATTTATAAAGCTTATTCCCTTAGGACAGAGTTTGTCTCATTTGGTACATATTTGTTCCAAACATTAAAGGAATTACGATATATATTAATGGATTTGATAATGTTCAACTTTATTATTGTGTTTCTAAAGGGTTTTATTTATTAGTTTTCATAAAATATGTAATTGTGTCATTAACTAAAAGTTGTAAATGATTTTCTAAATTCTCAAAAAATGTATGTGTAAGAAAATTTATCGCGAGAGGTTTATTAGAAGATTGATATAAAATATTTGGAATTGTGATTGTATGCAAAGATAGTTAGAAATGAATATATAACAATCAATGAAATTGGGACTTGGTGATTAGTAACCGATAATTTATTTTTTCTTAGAAGTATTTTCCCCTTTCTGTCATTCATGAAAATATTTTTCAGTATTGGAATAAATAATATTGTATCCACTTATATGTACCAATATAAATATTTATTGACATATTTGTAATCAAATGCTTTTAAACTAAATTTTATACAGTGAAATGTTTCTATACATTTTATGTGAAGCAAATAAAAATATGTTCGTAAAATTATTAATCATGAATTTTTAATTACTGCAGAGAAAAAAGTTTTGATGCACGCAATATTATCTGATTTTTGGAACTGAAGGTTGCTTAATTTATATTAAAACATTGGAGTATTTTACTTTATTTATTAGCTTTTATAATATTCTTGTTTTGAATAAATGAAGAGGATGAGCGAAATTGTTTTGTGTCTTGAATTAAGTTACAATAATAATTAATGTAGCGACTTTCAATGAATGTGGATTTTATTCTGAAAATAGTTTAAATTTCAATGCTTTGTTTTTTTAATAGTTTAATTATTCTGGAGCATTTTTAAAATAATCATTTATGCAGTTGAATTCCCGAGAACAAATTCAATTCTTTAAAAAATTCTAATATTCACAAGTATGATTAAAGTGTATTGTCTTCTATAAAATAATTCAGTGGTTATAATAATTTTCTATAATAATACAATATATCATTTAATTATATACTATTACAATATTCTAGTTCCTAACAATTGTGTTTCGAAATATCAATAAAATAAAAATTTCTTTAAAGGGCAATTAGATATTTTGTTTTAGATAATGGAATTCCTTAACTATAGGAAAGCAAGAGCTAATACTAATAAAACTTTTATTGCCAATAATATAAACTGCTTAAATTTTATTATTATTTAATTTAATCGTAAGCAAAATATGCTTAGAAATTATATGAAAATGTTTGAAGTGTTATGTAGTTTATATATCCACAAATAAATGAGAAAATTTAACGTTTTTGTTTATTACCTGTTGTTGCTAAGCTTCAATTATAACAGTTTGAATATGATTATATAAATATTAGAATATTTATTTATATAATATTAATATAAGAATATTTATTTATATAATTTATTAATATTAGAATATTTATTTGTAGTAGATAATTTATACATTTATGAAAAAGATAAGGCCTGCACAATACACAGGAGAATAAGAAGAATTCAAAATCTCAATAACTGATTTATTATTAACGAATAAAATATTCGCAAATATTTTAAAGCATATATTTTTTCTTAAAATTTTGAAATTCCCAAAATTTGTATAGAAATGACATAAAAAACAAGAAAGCATAACTATCTGGAAAGCTCAGTAGACAATAATAAAAACAAAAAAAAAAATTATTTAGTTGCATATGTTACCATGACTTTCAAAATTAAAAACTCCATGGACTTTTTTAAATGTTCAACTCATAATTTAAGTTTTCCTTTTGATATGAATTCACATACAATCCTCCAAATATTGTTTGTGTGTTTTCAATGATGTAAATAATCCTACTTTTGTATGTGTTTAAAAAGGAATATAAAGACTTCAAGGTTGGATAAACAACTATTGTTATTTATTAAATATTTCATACTAGTGAATATGTCTTAGAAATAATATAGACTTAAGATATTCACAAACTCTTATTTTTCCAGCTTTTACTTAAAGTGAGATATGAAATCGATAATATATTTCGCAAGTAAAAAATTAGATTTTAGATTGAGAAACATATAATGTAACATTTGTCTTTGAATTTATAAATTAAATACCATGAAATATAATAACTTTGTTTTCAAAAGATAAATATTTATCTCTATTTTCTTTCAATAAAAGTTATTAGATTAATTAAATACATATAGTCCTAAAGTTTTTTGTCAGTAAAACTTTTTATAAATTCTTATAGATTTCGAATTTATTATGGTGTTCTGGTTTAAATTTTCTTGTATTAGCATCTTTCAAGTAATAAAATTACATGGACAATCGGAGTTGGATCAAATTTTTATTGTTTAATGGAGATTAATGAAGTACAGGAAAATTTTCCCATTAAAAAAAATTTCTTAGGTACAGAAAGTTTTGAAATTTTCCTTGTCATGGAAGGAAATCATTTCAATGTGTGAAGTGTTCTTATCTCTTGTTTTTTAAGAAGTGCATATAAAATATCTTTTAATCACATTCTCTTCTATTGAATTCTATTTTTATTTACGTAATTACTTAACAATGTCTCACACTTAACAATGTCTTTTTTATAAACAAAATGATCTTTTATGAAGAAAAATATGCCAGAAAATTTGATTCAATTATTAAGAAAATATGTTCATGGAAAATGTTTTATTTTTAAGAGAAAATTCTAAATTTAGGAAGACTTTCTTAAAAAATTAATAGTATAATAATATGCTTAATTAATTTTCATATTGTATATTTTTCTAAAACAAATGTTTTTCAAAATAAAATCAGGGTAAAGTTTGAAAAATGTTGTTAAGAAGAATTCCTGTAAGCAGTAATTAAATAAATCCTTTACATTTCTTGTGATATTTTTTCTAGTGATAAAAAATTCACGCTATTCCATACTGTAAAATTATTTTCTGGCAAATAATTATTTCAAAGATCAATTAAGTATTTAATATATATTATTATCAAATATTTCAATAAAATATGTTTGTTTTACTGGTTTAATTAAAATACTCTTTCCATCAAATCAAATGAAAAGTTTCTTTTTTTACGAAAAACTAAAATTGCTTCCTTCTATTTTTAATCAAGGAAAAATTTTACTTCTTTGTATGTTTAAATGTTTCTTTTTATGAAATTAAACCTAGTATTTGATCTGGAATTGTTCAATTAAGTGTCATTAGATCCACTTAGGTGGAAAATACAAGTGACTTCATCAGAACAAGACCATATTAGAAATAAAACCGAGATTTATCAACGTTAGGTATTATTTTTTTTTTGATCGAATAACGAAAAATCTATGTTTGGGGAAAATAAAAAATCATTCAGCAACAATTTATCTTGTTACACTGAGAGGGAGTAAGATTTCCAAGAAAAACAAAAACTTATTAAGATAAAATCAGTTAAAATAATTCTTTTATTTACTCTTCAGAGAAATTCATAAAAGTATTTATTTCCACATGCATTGTTTTTTCACAGAATAAATCAAATGAATTTTAGAATTTCTAGAAATTAATTAATATCTTATAAAAATTGGAGCATTTATAGTTTTTCTAGGCCAGATGAAGGCAATAATACAAGAATCAATTCAATAATAGAAGAATGAATTCAGAGACAAAATGGGTGCTTAGCCTTCTACAGGAAAAATGAATACTTAGAAAACTGTTCTCTTTGTCATTATCTTAAGTATAATATCATTTTGAGATAAAATAAATATTACATTAAATTTATACAGGATTTAGTATTTTTTCTCATTTTTTGGAGGAAAAATGATATGTTTATATATTATTTATTCTGCATATTTCGTCTAAAATATTTGGAACTTTTTATCAAATTGTTAGAAAAACATAACAGAAATTATCACGTAAATATACATAAAACTCATAAAAAATAACTTGCATGTTTTCATATGAAAGGATTATTTTCTAATAATTATTCAAAATTATGAAATTTTTACCTTGAATGATATCAAATAAGTTAGTTATGATTTTAAAAATATTAGTTATGAGCTATTAAATTTTGCTATTCACTTAATGCCTGATATTACTTTTTGACAATTAAGTTAGGTTATCGTGAATATTTTTAACAGCATTAAAAATAAGAAATTTTATTTGAAGTATCATTTATATGAGCTTATATTTTTTGGAATCATGAAGCTTAATAATGAAGCTTGATTGTTCAGGTAAAAAGATATTAAAAATATTTTGCCTTTGCTTTGAGCCATTTGGATTCTTTAGCTACATTGTAATTTTCAATTGATTGTTCTAAATTTTAAATCGTGTTATCAGTATTATCACTATCATTAAAACTTAGAAAATTATATTTAGCTTAGAAAAGTAATGGGATTTGTTTAAAAATCAAAATTTATGAATTATATAAATTTTTCTTGACAAATATGACTGATGTAAATTAACTATAAAACTGAGCTAAATAAAAAGGACAATGAATATAGGTTATCATACATGAGAATAAACGCTTCTAATTTAATTGATTTGAGTTCGTATTTGCATTGAAGTTAAAATGTTTTTTAATATTTTGTATTTAATTATTGAAAAATTTAATGTGACTATTCTATAAACTTGATAAACAGAATATGTTTTAAATGTTAATTTGAAAAGATTATAAATAACATGAACGCAAAAAAGACAGCCCATTCAAAAATAAATAAACTAAAAAAATAATTTTTCCAAAAGAAAAAAATTAAGGTGAAAAATAAAGCACATATTTTATATAATTTTATACTTTTATTCGACTTAATATTAATTATTCGACTTTATAGATAATATTTTGCTGAAGCTCCTTTTAGTTATATTCCTATTTGAGCTTATAGTTATTATTAAATATTTCTATTTTGCTTGATCATATTTTTAAAAAATGTCTAAATTAATATAAAATTAATTTTAATTATTTTTCAAGTAATAAATTTTAATCGATTCATCAAAATCTAAACTGTATTATAGTTAACTTTTGTATTACAAAATTAAATAAAAAAGAAAAAAAAATTAACTGTCTTTTGGATTCTGATTTTTTATCTTTAATTTTATTATTCTCTTCTTCATGCCTGATGAATACTGATATTATTATATTAACTTGTGTGATTTAATACTTAAACTTAAGCTTTTTTTATTTTCAAATTTTTTACTATAATTAAGATTTGATTTCGATTTTAATAAGACAACGTCTACTTCAGTATATTACATAAAAGCATTTATTTTCATATAACTTCAATCGGTCACTAATATATAGTTACTTTTTAATATAAATAGACAGTAATTAAATAATCATATCGCATAGCAACGTAATTAATGAATGTTCATTAAATGATCATATATTTTTACATGAAGATTATATTGCTTACACAATATCCGCAATACTAAAGTATTGCTTAATTACATGCATACTGTTTTTAAAGCTTCTTACTTATTAATTAAATTTAAAATAGAATAAAAATGTTTAAATTATTTAAAAAAATATGAAGATTTAAGTTTTGTACACGAAAAATTCTTTTTTTCGAAGGCCTTCTAAAAAATAAGATTAAAATTTTCAATAAAAATAAAAATTAGTCTAATTCAGAGGGTGTTTATTAAGATAATATATATTAAAAACAAGGCAGATTATCTAAAAAATTTCTGGTTTGTAATAGATTTTTTTCCGAGAAGGAAACAATAATTATTTACTTTTTATAGTCAAGACATTTTATCAGAAAACTAGGTTCGTCTTTGCATCGTGGATTATTCAATTAAGTGGTATATAAGAACTACTTTCATAAAAAAACACAAAGTATCTTCTTTGAGAGGAGTACATTAGAAATAAAACTGCAATCTATCACAGTTGGGGTGTCACTCCCTTAACGGAATAAGGGAAAAAATATCGAAGCATTAAAGAAAAGGTACTGCAGCAATTTATTTCGTTCCACTGAGCAGGAGTAAGATTTCCAGGAGAAATGAATCAAAAGCAATAAGGAAATACTTAAGATAAAAACTGAAAAAATAAATTCAGATTTTATTTTTTTCTTGGATTTCTTCTTGTTGTTTTATTGAAAATCCCATAAAAGTATACTCTACCTTAACTTGTATTGCTTACTTTTTAAATAAAAAGTTTAGTATAGCAATCTAGAAAAATTAATGTATCGTAGGAAAACTGGAACACTTAATATATTTTCGAATGGAAAAATTTATTTTTTTTTTGTTGAAACTTTTTGCTTGATATGCATGGCCAACTACTGATAAAAAAAATCAAATAAAATATTAAGACTTCGAAGTTTTCCATACGATGACTACCCAGTGTATATTGATTTCAATAGGCAAAAATTGCACTGAAATGAGTATTCGTTTGAAACAGCTTTATTTCAAATATAATTTATGTGTCAACTAGATATAATACTGTGTTAATTAATTAAGAAATAAATTTTTTTATGATAAAATAACGCTTTAAAGTAATTACTTTTGTTATATGAAACTTCTGAGTTTTACCATACAAAATTTTATTTTTAAATATATATAT
>JAPDSC010133698.1:57487-110321 GCA_026290005.1 Latrodectus geometricus
GCAGTCTAGTTAGCAACTATATGATATCAGTTTAAGAGTGTGGCATCCCCTCGGGCACTTAAGTGTCAACTACTAAGAGACTTGTTAAATTATAGGTCCCAGTCGAATTAAACTTCGTGTGCAAAAGGTGACGTTCGAATAAAAGATCAAAATAAAAAACCTTCTTTGATTAACCAAACAATTATGGTTAACCAAACAATTAATTAATCTGTACCCATAAATTCATTTATTTGATCATTATGTAATTATATCAGTGGGTATGAATAAAAAAATAAACAAACAGTTTAAAAAAAACCTTGTAAATTATCTCAAGAAATGTTATTCATTTATTTTAATCAGGTTACTTCAAATAATGAGTTCATTTATTTTAAGACAAAAAACCTAAAGGCTGCAAACATACCGCATTTAAAATTCAATTTGAATTTATATTTAAGGTATATAGTTGGTAAATAAAAACACAATTTCAATAGATTTAAGAAATTAAGAATATCTTCTAATTAGAAAAAGTATTACTAAATTTCAGATATAACAGTGCACACAGTCTTTGTGAGAAAATAATCTACAAAGTGAAGTTACGGCTGAATAATATGACATTAAAGTAGCTTTTTACTGATCTTGTTGAAAATTCTTAAATGTTGAAAAAGCAAAGTAAATTTCTATTATAAAAAAGACTAAAGTTACGATGATTAATGTTTCTTTAATAACATTGCATAAAATAAGATTTAAATGTATATATTTAGAACAATATTTTATATTTATTTGAAAACAGAAGTAAGCATTTTTAAACAAAAGACATGGCGTGGTCTTCAGGATACAAAGATGAATGACGATTTAAGTTTTCGCTTTTAATTCAGTCATTAAAATTTATGTGATCAGAACTCTAAGTTTAACAGAGTAACTGGGTACAATCCTACGAGAGACCATACCCTTGGTAACAAACTAAAAAGAGGGGGGAGGGGAGCACCAAAGCAGAACAAAATGGTAAAATAAGAATTCCAGAAATAGTTAGGTTTATCATATCTAGTGCATCAAAGTAGGGTTACCAAGATTGGCGAAATTTATAGTCAACAAAAATTGTTCACGCCAAGAGTGTGGTGTCTTCTAGGATCCAACCGAAAAATTGAATGCAGCATTGTATGATTTAACAAAAAAATTAGAAAGATGATATAAGAAAGGTAAGGTTATTGAGTATCTTATTGTTTAGTTTTAAGAATAAAGTAAATTTAAATATGATAGTAATAAAGAGCATTAACTAATTTCCCGATGTAAATCTAAATAAAACTTAGATAAATTTTCCCTTATTTGCAGTACATATAAAACTGATATAGTCAACTTTTATTTTTCATTATTTTTTAAGTTTTATGTATATTAAAAAACTCCAAACAATTCACAATATGATAAACATATTATATGATACAATTCATGTTGTTCAATAACTAGAAGAATTTTCAATTTAGTTTTTGTAATTTTTATATTGTACATGATTGAAACAAATTAAATGTTTTTTTCCAATGGCAGTCACTGGGTGATTATTGACCCTTCATCAAAACAAGTCAGGAAATTGCTGCTCATTTAGTGTTACCCAGTGGGCACCTGTGAACTAAGTGACGGAGGAGAATAGCATTACCCACGTCACACCACCACAAATCCATTTATAAGGCGGAGCGCACTCATACATTATCTCAGGAAAAAGGACAAAGAAACACAGAGAATGAAAACGTCCATACCTGAACCGGAATTCAAACCCGGGACCAACAGTCTAGGAGTCAGGAACGCTATAACCACTCAGTCATCGGCCGGTCAACAAATTAAATGTATATTATTGAATATAATATGCATTTAAATGTGTATTAAATGTATGTTATGTGTATTGATTACTTTTGTATGTTAGAAAATCAAATAGTATCGTAATCTAAAAATGTACTTTTTATTACAAAATGTATATATATGAATATGAATAAAAATGCATGTACAAACAATTTTATGTCATGACTAAATTGATGTGTGAGAAATAAATGAGATTTAGCTGAGTTAAAGCATGAAAAAGTCAGGAAAATGAATGTTATGTGCATTCTAAAATTAACAATTTAAGTTTGAAAAATTAAGGATGATAATTTAAAAGAAAAATGTCTTTCAATATAAGGGTATCAGTCTGTAGAACATTTGTATATACTTTCCGTTCTTGCCCTGCATATTTGTAAGTACGTCTACAAAGGTTTTCTTTATTCTTAAAACCTTTGATTAAATTAAAAGCCAATGACTTTTGAAGTGTTCAAATAATATTCAAAGGAGTTTTCGTAATTTAGAATCACGGATCAAGAGCCATTTTTTCTTGTCTTTCAAATGAAATTATTTTCCAAGGGTGAAATTGCCTACTTAACTTACTCTAGCCACCTTTAGGAAACAAGACAGATCTTCGATTAAGTCAGGATTCGAGCTCTACTTCCTTTCTATCAGGAGAACGACACCCTTATCAACCAGGTCATCGCTGCTTCTAATACCTTCTGTTAGAACTTACCATTATTAGTGCTACTTTTACATACGTCGCAAGAATAAAAAGATTTCCAAAACATCCGACTAGACATTGATACGAACGTACATGTAGAGTGTAAGAGGCCAACATCTCTCATTTTTTATTCAACAAAGGCTGAAAATGACTCCTTAGCCTTCCACTGAAAAGCCCATGGTTCTAATACTAGGCTGTAGAGATTTTCCCACTAAATATTTGACAACACGTAGAGGATAATAAAACCTAACAAGGTTATTTTAAATTGCACTTGATTAATCTACTGCAATCATTCCGACAGCCGTAAATATAGAAAATAGAAATAAAAATTTATCTTCTATTGTTTAATAATATAAGTAACGAATTTAAGAACTTCCACTCCAAACAACGTGATCTCATTACAATTCCAGTTGAGCCCATTTTAAGAATTATTTGGAAGAAGATCTTAGATAATGTTGTAAATATTTATAACGTTAGAAACATTATCAATTAAAATTGCAATTAGAAATATATATAAGCATATATAATCACATCAAAACACATGCTGTAATAAATTTCATTCATGGTTTAATCTTAATGCTTCATTATAAAATAAAATTTAAATATGTATATTTTCTAATTTTTTTTTTAATTTTTTTTTTTATGAAAAATAGAATTTTTGTGTAAGATAATTTGTACTTTTTATTGATAACGACAAAATGATTTTAATTACATAGACGAATTTACAGTTTTAATTGTTTCTATTTTCTATTATAGTTGCTTAAAATAAATTGGTTCATTATTTTGGCAGTAGAGAATAGGACAAACTTAAATCAATAAAATCATTTATCTTAAATTTTTTTCAGTCACGTTTCATTTGGCATTTTTTTACTTAAGAATTCTTTTTATGTTTCCTCCTTTTATTTTTAATTCAATACATTTCTGATGATGTGTTTGTTTCATCAAATTTCTTACTTTGTATATTCTTCAATTGTATTACTTTCCTCGAATGTAACTATTTTCAATTACTCAGATATTTAACAATGTTTATTTACCTTTTCACGATTGAATATTTATGAAGTAAATGCGTCACCCAATACGATTGCTTCATTTGACTTTTAAATATCTGCCATTATTATATTCACTTCCTTTTTCTGTTATTCAAAACGCTTACATAGCAAGCAGTGATTTATTGTTTATTTTTTAAGTGTAAAAGATTCTGTCTCTTACATACGTTTAGTATTGTTTCTTAATTTCTATAGTTTTTTGCCATATCTCTTTTTCATATAGTTTATTAATTTATATTTTTGACTTATAACTTAATAGTTTTATTAGTTGATCAATAATTTTCTAACAAATAATAAAAAATTTGTCTAATATTATAATGATATTGACATTATATGTAACATTGCATGTCTATCTTCGACCAAATGTACTGATTGTTATTTTTAGCAAAAATAGTTTTTGAACAATTTTTATCATCATATTTGTGTTTAAAATATTAACTAAGAACGATTTGTTTTTATTCAGTTTTGAAATTACAGAATATACATCATTTTACAATTGCGGAAATTTATTTATTTTTCAAAAATGATAATTAATATTTTTTCACCATTTTTTTAGTATATATTATGATTCTTATTTCTTTTCAGTTTACGAAGTTTTTATTTGCAATTTTTTACTATAACTGAAAAGAATATTGATTAACGATATTATATATTTTTTTGTTTCTTTATGTTCGATAAAAATACGAATTTTGAATTATTTCCTAATATCTCCAACACATATGGTTTTAATGATTTTATTTGCATGAATTTAATCCAATTAAACATTAACTAATTGAATTTTTTTTAAATATGTGTGCATTCAATACGAAAAAGCGAATATTTTCTGAATTTTTTTAAATTAAAATAATTTATTATAATCATTGTATTGGTACATTAAATATCACATTTCTTTTTTATTATAGATAACCTTGTTTCTAATTCAAAGGATAATTTTAAATGTTGTTAAGTACTACTTAGCATTTAAATTTATAATCGAAGTTTCTAAATTAAAAAGTATTAAAATATCTATACATGAATTTATAAATACGTTGTATGTAATTTGGTTAATTGATTGGGGGAAAAACAACACAATTATGACATAAACAATGATATTAATCATTTTATGCATTGTACGAGAAATTTATGTATTTCAAAGCCTTTTCATACAAATTCTCAATGCAACATAATTTTTACGATAGTAACTACATTAATTTATTGTTATCAAATAACATATCAATTGATACATATAAAAGAAACATGTAAACAAATTATTTGAAAACTTTAAAAAAAGTTTTCCTTTATTTTATAAAATTACATGAAATGTCAATAATTTGATCAAAATGTTAATACTATGTGTCAATTTATTATTATTAGCGCATTTTTTAAAAACGTATTGCTTAGAAATGTTTAGTTAAAAATATATTGCTTCATAAGTTTAAATTATTAAAATAATTTGAGGAAGTTTATTTTTCCATGTGCAAGAAATATATTTAAAAATACAATTTCGTTATTAACGTGAGAATAAAAGTATAGATAAATATGTTCAGATTGAATAAAAAATTATTTTATCACGGAATCAGGCTTAAAATAATTGAAATATTCTCACATTGCTTATCATATAATTAAAGTCTCTTCGTATTTGGAAAGTGAGAGTTACAGGAAATCTAAGATTCAGTATAGGAAGAAATATTTATTTAATATTAGTGTGTGGAAGTGCTTTAATTAATTTTCTGATTATGTATGAAAGAAAGAATATAAAATAAAACAGAGCGGATGATAATAAATATTTGACTACCTGTCAAAAGAATCTGCTCTTAGATATTTGCTAAAATTTATTAAGCAAGCAATTGGCCCACAAACTTGTCTCATTTATGCCAGAAATAATGGGTGGGTGGGTTGAAAACTTAGTTCCGTTATTCTACAGTGTTTTAGAGAGACCTAAAAAATTAAAAAGGGTAACTAAATTTAATATTTAGGGAAATATAAGTAAATGCTAAAGACAAGAAAATGAAACCACCACTCTGCACTCTTATGTATAGTTT
Organism: Latrodectus geometricus; assembly: GCA_026290005.1. NCBI lineage: Eukaryota > Metazoa > Arthropoda > Arachnida > Araneae > Theridiidae > Latrodectus > Latrodectus geometricus. The sequence goes on from JAPDSC010133698.1 coordinate 63,061, forward strand.
AATAAGTAAATAATATTCAATAGGAGGATATTAAATATAAATAATATTCAATTTATTACACTTTCTTAAAATTTTACTAACAAATTAGCAAAATATCCATTGTAAATTTTAAAAACTTAAATTGGCACGCAAAGTAGTGATTCAAAAGTAGCAGAAACTAACAAATTCTTTACAACATAAGCATTTAAATGCTTGTTTTTAAATTTTATAAATAATAACTAATTTAAAAAAAGAAATTGTTTGAAATGCAATTAAGATCAAATAAGGAAATTACTGAAAATAAAAACTAAGGAAATATGATCTTAAGAAATTTTTAAAATTACAATTTATATCTTACAGAGATGAAAAGTTATAAAACATTTTTTATTTATTGAAAAATTGTTTTATTAATAATGTAATTAATTTTTTAAAATTAATTTGAAATATCTTATTATTGATTTAAAATTGGTTATAAATAAATTTTTGTAATAATTTATACCTTATTTAAATTTTAAAAATTTTTTATGGAAGACTTTTGTTCAGTTTTCTTAATTTCAAGAATTTTTATTGGCTATTAAACTAAAGAGATTTTAAAGATAAAAAACAGACCAAAATCTTTTGCCTATGTTCATTTGAGTGAAAAACTCGTATTTACGATTCCTATTAATGTTTATTCAACATATTTAATTAAGTAATTGTTATAAAAATAAGCAATTGTTTTGAGTAATATTAATAAGACTATTATAATGTAATTACATAACAGAAAAATATCATATGAATAATCCTAAGTTTTATTTGTTAGTAGACAAGGTGAAACTGATATATAAAAATTTATTAAATGTAGTAAATTTGTCCAGTAAATTTTTATGAAACGTTTTGACAATAATAACAATTTTGAAATAATAATTTTGCTTTGTTAAAAATCAAAGTAAATAATACTGGATTAAAAGTTGAAATTAATACTAGATTAGTATAAGAAATAAAAACTATTGCCTTTCCATGTAAAATATTCTGAAGTTTTTATAAATTATTCAAAGTGGTAATAATCGGTGAAGAGTACAATAAAAGGTACTATCAGTAAATATTTAATCTAATAAAGAATAAAATAAAGTCGAGGACTTCTGAAATTTTTTTTATTGCTAATATAATTAAAAGGAATAAACGATAATAAGTTCTAGCATCGTTTATAAAATTATTAAATATGAAAAACTTGAATTCAATGCAAAGAAAACAAACTGGATAGAGAACTAAGCTAATACTTTATGAAGCCTTTGGAAGTAGTTAATTGAAAGCATAAAGAAGCTGGAAAGTTTTCAAAAGATAAAAAATTTCAATGGGTCAAATCTTATTTTCTTGGAATTCTGAAGGTCAAGAAAAGATCAGACATACTTATATAACGAGAATGGGAGAAAATATTTATTAGAAAATAGCCTGAAATATTAGCGATAAGTGGAGTGAACTTTGAGAAGATTAGAAGAATTTCAAGCAAATTATTTAATATCTGTATTCAGACATACACTTACATTATCAAAAAAAAATTATTTAAAATACGAAGGGATATTTAAACACAATAAAAATAAAAATATAAATAGTGAAAAAATATAGAGATGAAATGTGTATATATATGTATAAACATAAAATTTTCATAAAAATACTGATAAAATCCTTCACAAGAATTAAGCTATCTTGAGTTTTAAGAAAATATTTAATTACATCAATTTAATCAAAATAATATCAGTTAATGTAATTCATGTATGTTAAAATCAGCACATAAAATTAAAATAAAAGAAGTGGAAATTTATTCCAAAACTCATAATTTTGTATTGTTTTTGAACACATCATTAACTACTAAGTATATATTATACATATATATGTGATGCTAAATTACTATTTACTTTTAGTAGTATTAAATATAAATAGCAGCTTTTAAAATTGATTTCATAATTCAATAACATTTTTTTAACAATTAATAGCGATAATCACCTGCAATTTGACAGTAAAAGAGATTTTGATAGTAATATATTATTGAGTTTTTTTTAAATTCCTTTAAGTTATTTAAAAACTAGTGAAATTACTTAAATATATATAAATTTATTACCTATTTATTTATTAAATAATTACTCGGTATTTGCCTTACAATAAAGGTCATCAATTTTACTTATTTTCCATGGGAAAAAAGATTAAATACATAGGAAATGCTTTACATTGTGGACTTGATTTGGATTTGAGACAATGTAACAGGCATAAACTATAAAAAATGGAGATAATATACGAATGAATCAATATTATTGATAAGCTGTTGAATAACATATGATAAAAATTACGGGTGTTTTTACAAGTCCCATTCCATTTGGTAATGCTAAAAATCAATTTGCATTTCACAAATATTACTCTTCGGACAACTAAATCTGCTTTTTACTCTTATGAAGATGTTGATCTCACATATTCTGGGGAAAGCAAGGGATTTCTTCTCTTTCCTAAATGCCGGAAAGACCAAGCATCACCTCAGTATATCTTGGATTACCTTGAACTGAAATGGGAGGATATCTATACTTGTCCATTTCTTGTATCGGACATCATTAATGTCAACAATTTCATTATTCTAACCTTGTATCGGGTCTGACAGAGTTAGACCGGATTCAAAATGAGAAACAGCAACAAATACTGTAATCTATTGATGCGAATTTAATAAAACGGCTTAAATTAACAGTTAAGAATCGCTCCTCAGTAGTGCATTTTACAGATATTAATATTAGCAGCATTTTTTGAACTTCCAATTTATAATTATTTTAAAATACCATAGCGAGTTTATTTTATTAAAATTAAAGATATAGTTTTAATTTCATGTTAGTTTTAAACAATTTTTATACTTTAGAATGATTTTTTTGACTTTTCTAAAGATTTATGTTATTAAAAATACTAAGTTACACATTTCAAAAATACTCCTGTGATATTCGAAAAATAAAATTTTTCGAATATTACAATTAGTTCACAAAAGTCTTTCCAGAATACTTATATAATTTGGTTTTACTATTTGGTTATATGATGGTTAAGTCTTATACAAAAGATTAAAGAATTATCTTGTTTAAAATAAACTAAGAATGAGGAAATTTCTTGATGACAGTTATAAGGTACATATATTTTGTAAGATATGAGAAAATGATTAACTTGTACTAATGTTATTTCTTAGTAATAAAAAAGATATATCTCGAAGATAATATGCAATCAAATATAAATATACATTTTTGGGTAAAAATTTAGTTTGAATAAGAAATTCGTTTTACTGGTAACAAAAAGTGTGAAATCATTGATATTATCAATTATATAAAACAGGTGTAGTCTCTTTCTTATATTATTTTAAAAGAATACATTTGAAAATATTTTTCTGAGGCTGAATAGCAACTTTTCTCACTAAAATGTCAGAAACACATTCTATCGTGATAATATCTGAGGGATGATGATCAATCCATTTGAAAGATTTCATTGTTAAAAAGTAAGTTATAAGTTATCTACTGACTAAGATAGTTTGTGTTACTATCCATGAGAATAAATTCCTCCCCTTTTACTGCAGTGTAAAATGCCACAATAGGTCTGATCTCATTTTTATATCACTAAACCCTTAGTGAAACATTTCTGATGCATATTTTGGAGTGATCATTCATAAGGGTATTTACCAAGATCCTCACTACATTTAACCTAAATATAACAACCCATGAACAAATGCAGAATTATTTCGATTATTAGGCTCTCCTCAGATGAAATTTTGGCAACTGTCATGCTGTGGGTGAAACGGAACATGCTTGAAGACTCAAGGGTTAAAACATGCTGATTGCTTTCTCAAATATTGCTTATATGACATTGAATTTTACTGCAAACTAGTTAGTAAAATCTCACTCTCACATCAAAAAATAAAGATAAAAAATATTTATGCTGCCCATAACCCCTAGAAAAACAGAATTTGAATTTTTAAAAAGAAACTACTGGATGACAGGAAAATGGAGACAAAATTGAAATTTAGAAATGTTACTCGAAACTAATCTTGTCTGATCTCTTTTGAAATTGTCATTGTTTGCTCTTACAATTCATCAGATGTTTTCTAAGCGTTTTAAGATCATTTGGATTTTAATTTGAATTATCATGTAATTCCACTATCAGTTTGAATTCTTCTTAAGATTCTCTCTACTATCATTTCCTCATCTTCATCTTTCAATCTCACCATTTTTATTATTTTTGTTTACTTGAGGATTTGATCTCTTAGATTCATTATCTTGATAATTACCTAGCTGAGATTTAAATGAGCTTTTTTAAAATTTTAAGGCTTTAGAAATGTTAATTACTTTTTGGTTTATTTACTCCTTTTCGGGTTTTTCCCTACTATAATTTTTAAATTTTTGTGATTGTAAGAGGTTTATCTGTAAGGGTTTGAAATGATATTAATATTTATATTAATGTCAGAAAACGTCCGTAAAAATTTCAAAACAGCATTAAAATAAGAAAAAGAATTAGAATTATTTGAATAGTCTGACGTAGGTAGGGAAGAGTCAGGATGAATAAGAAATGGTACAGAAGTAATTATAATGTTAAAATAAACTTCAAAATTAAGAATAAGAAATAAATAAAACTTGCACTTACTTTTATATACTAGAGCCTTAATGTTTATCCTTTAAAAGAGGAAATATTAGAATATTATGTCTTCTTCTTTTATACATTCTTCTTCTCTACATTACTCTAGGCTACTTCCATCCCTTTTCAGATTGCCTTTACCTCTTCTTCGTGGCGTAAGTCTTTTTCTTATATAAATTTTAGCTAGAAAGTGCGTATATTTAGTTCATATCATCAGAAGACTTAAAAAGCCTCATGTTAAACAAAGATTCAGTATTTGATTGGTGGAACACTTATTAAAAACAGAAAAAGAATAAATTACTGCACAAGGGTATAGAAAGAGAGAGAGAGAGAGAATTGAATTTTCACAAAAAATTACTTTGCATATAAAAAATCATTTAATTACAAGAACAATATTAGAAAAATGCCGCACAAATAATCACAAGTACTTAAATAAAAATTTTAATACAATCACAAACTTTATTTAGTAATTACAAAAATACGCGTGTAAAATCACTGTTATAAAATATTTGGAATAAAATATTTTGTTTCAAATCTTTATTATCTCAAATGTCTTTCTTTAAATAATAATATTTCAACTTTTTGCTTAGTTGAAAGGAAAGGTTGCTACAGGATATAATATGCTACAGAATGTTTTTATGACCCCTTTATTTGTGTGTAAGTAATAAATTATACACAAATAAAATCACTGTCAATGGTATACTGTGAATACGTTGATTCCAGTAAAACCATTTCTACCAGTATCATTTATCACGCACAAGAATATGTGGATTATCGATGCCTTTAGCTATTTCTCTCATTGTTACAGAGGATAGACAAGTAAAATGCTACTGATCATGCCTTGCTTTAACGTTAGTGCATAGCAGAGTGTAAACTGTATGAAACAATCATTTCTCAATGGAGTCATCAACACACAGTAGTTAAACTGAAGGAATAAAACAGCACGTAATGTTTACCATATGCTCCAAAACACTTCAAATTGACTGCAGATATGGAGAAATGTACCTCAGAGAGATAAGTCGATATTCAGTTTGGTACATTCTAATGACAGTATACTTGTACGGAGTAAATCGCGTAGTACAACGGATCTTTCCTGCTTACAAGGGACTTCTCAAGCTGGCGTTGGTAACATTCACGCCTAAAAAGTGTTTCAATGAACTGGAATGGACACTGAGAGATGAGTGTTTCTGAGAAGTCCTTGACGAACTTCCGTATGTTATTTTGATACTCCAATGCATATATTGTTTTCCAACATGACACTGCACTGTTCCATCGCTTTCATTTGTATTAAAATGATTGACTGAACATTCCATTTGCTTATAATTATTTTCTGATTATAAAGGTCATCTGGCTTCAATCCAATCAACCATATTTGATCTACAATTTTGAGAGATTTTCGAGAATTCGATTTTCTCCCATCTAATCTTCGTGGGGCCACGGTGGCCTGGTTGGTTAGGGCATAGTTCTCGTTACCAAATGGTGGTGAGTTCGAATCCCGTCTTAGCCGAAGATACCTTCGTGTTCAGTAATGGCGACTGGGGCATGTTAAATCCGTCGGGTCGCAATGTCCTCCATGTTCACATTACAGATTAATACTTCTGGGGGTGGTTGGTGCCAGGCTTTGAGTGTTCACTGGTTTCAATCTCTAAGTTGGAAGATTCAGGTGTTGTTGCCATTTATGAATCAAAAGTCGTACTTCCACCTTCGTATGAGGGTGCTCTATTAAAAATATTTGGAAGATGCTCCCTCTCTGACTTCATTCGCCTAGTCTCTCTGACAGGTGGGCTTGGTGTTGCCAAGTGTCATTAACAACAACAATCTTCGCGAATAATTTGCAGTTTGTTCAGAAGTCTTGAATATGTATTACTTTTTATCTCTGCCAATGTCCTGCAAAGGATGGGAACGCATTTAAGGTTTTGCTACGTGTTATTAAGTAGTTATCTCTAATTTAACTGCTTCTCACTGTATTTAAAGTATAAAATAATTCCCGTATAATACGAAATATATATTTTGTTAATATATTTAAACATGATTCTGAGAGATCCTACAAAATTATACAATGAATTTACATTTTTTAAATTTAAATTTTAAGTACTATTAATAAATGTATAATACGTACGAATTTTTTTTAGTATTGAACGTTGATTATGTTACTTAATTTAAATAGTTTTGTAGCTCTTATTCGTTTTCTAAAATTTCCCATAGAATAATTTTAGTAGCAAAATTTTTTTTGATTTTAATGATAAACCAACACTTTTCTTTAGATTTGATGACGTGAAAATGAGTAATTCAATGAATATCATTACATCGAAATGAAAACAATACTGTCCTTCATATTTTCTATAAAGTATTTTAGACTAAATGTGCATCAATCAATTATCTTCGCCAATCAATACTAATAAATAAACTTACTTTAAGATGAAATCAACTTAAGGTATATAATAGGTATTTATAACACCTAAGGTAGTCTGATTTTACAATTTAGACTATCTTAGGTGTTATCAGTAAAACTATAAACTATTTTCTTTCAATTAATAAATTATTATATGAATTTATTTAATTTACGGAAATTAAAATAACTTTATTGAAATTTTATTGAAATTTTAACTTTTTATTAAAATTTTATTGAAATTTTAACTTTTTATTAAAATTTTATTTAAATTTTATTGAAATTTTATTGAAATTTATTAAAGTTTATTGAAATTTTAACTAAAGGTAAATTACTTAATAATTAATTTTAAGTGAAGTTTAAAAATATTTCAGATTTACGAACTTCTAACATTTTTCTCAACAGCAGGTGCGAAAAATAAAAAGTTGAACATTCCTTCTTTAAAAAAAATACTTTTCTTTTTAAACTTTGATATAAATCACATTTTCCTTTTTCCGTGTAAGTATCACGACAGCAGAAACAACAGACGAAATAACATGTTAAATTTATAATTGAAATTTTTTAATTTTGTTAAAGGGAAAAGAAAATTGGATAAAGTAACAATTTTTAGAATTATTGTATAAGATAGAGTGTTGAAAGTTAGTAAAAAATCCAAAGTAGAATAAAGTTTTTCTTCTTTTTTGAAACTATTGAAGATGGCACTAATGCGATTTTAATGCATCTCGCTATTCTGTTTTCAAACGCATATATTTTTAGAATCGATAATAGTAAGCAGTATAATAGGAATATAAATAAAGTAATGCACTAAGGAAGCATTTTTGATGTACTTTTAATAAGGAAATAATCATTGTTAGTTTTAGTGTGAATGTTAAGAACTTGATATTGAGAAAAAAAACATGTTATGAGAATAATACTTAAAAAATTAAGTAATTTTGAATACTCTTTTAAAAAGAGTATTCAAATTTTTCGTTTATTTCCAAAGGTTCAAGAAGCCAAAGGTTACTGGTAACCATTTTCAATTTAAAAATATTACTTTTTATTAATTATTTCGATTCTAATAATATGAAATGAATTCATGTGAGATAATTATTCTTTATGAACGTATTTTGAAAATTTATCTAGTACAATGTCTAAGGAGTTATTGGGAAAATATATAGTAAAATAGTTTAAAAAATATCAAGAGTCACAATTTTTTGGAAACATGTATACGCATATATAAATATTTAGGGATGGAAACTATATTTTGAAACAATAGTAAATAAACCATCAGTTTTTAACTTTGATTCCTTTTTAACACATTAGAGATTTCTTATATTTAATTCTTTAATAATTTTCATTGAATAAGATGTTTGATTTACAATTCACCATTTCATTTTACAAAATTGCCTATTGTAATAATTTATTGCATTTTTCTGTATAGAAGATGCATAATATTTTTTTTTAAAAAAATGTCAATTTTTGAAGTCAAAAGTCTATAATTGAAACAAATTTTTATGTATGTTTTAAACATATTATTTTCTTACAATTGATCACACTGCAAGAGATTTATAATTTCAATGTTGAAATTTAAAATATACCTTATTTCATGATCATTAAATGTTTAGATTTCTTTTACCACTATTATCTTTATTTTGAATTTTTTAAACTGAATGCTTTTTAAATTTCATATTTTAAATGTTCTAGAATTAAATAAAATTTTTCTTCAATTGTTATTGAAAAATTAACATTTATGCTAACATATATTAATGAATTCTTATATTAATGAATCATTCCTACGTCTTCTATTTTTGAGTAGAGCACCCTCATACGAAGGAGAAAGTATGACTTTTCGCTCATAGATGGCAGCACCATCTGAATCTTCCAATTTAGGGATTGAAACCAGTGGAGAACCGTAGCCAACCACCCCCAGAGGTATTAACTTGTAATGGGAATATGGAGGACATTACGACCCGACATTTTTTACGTGCCCCATTTGCCATTAGTGAACACGACGGATCTTCGGCTAAGCCGGGATTTGAACTCCCCACCTTTTGGTAACGAGACCGACGCCCTAACCAATCAGGCCACCACGGCCTTTAAGCCGACGAACAGGGACACATTTTATCTTTAAAACAAATATACTATTTAATTTGTAAATAATTTAAATGCATGCAGACTGTAAAAATGTTTTTTTCAATCTTTGTTCTCGCTTGTATTTTATTTTTGTATTTAGTTTCGACAAATATCTTGAATTGGTAAAAGTATTTTTTACATTATTTTTACCAATTAAACAAAAATGTAAAAGCAATTAAAGTGATGATTTTATCCATTAACCGAAATATAAATGCAAACTAGAATAGTATTCAAATGAGTATTGTTAACGAGTGGTTGCAAATGAAATCAATCAATTCCCTGAGGTGCTTTGAACTAATGGAATCTAAGCTGTTTAACCTAATCTTCACATTCAGACTTCCGATAAGGAACTATTTGCTGCAAATAATAGAAAACTGCGAGAGAAAAATTGTATACTAAGAATAAAAAAGAGCATATAGCATAATTTTAAAACTTCCAATTGTTTGCAATTTTAAACGCAAATTATCTACTTATTCTATTTCGGAATTGATTTTCTAAAGAGGAATGCATTTATGGAAAACCCGAGAAATTCTTTACACCAAGTGCACACGCAATCAAATCGTTAAAAAGTAGCACAAAAGGTTTTATTTTACTCTTGAGTTTGAAAAATGTGTTTGAAAAAATGTTTAATTTCATTGATTGGCTGAAAAGAAATTTACATTTTCAGATTTCAAAGAAATATCGATTTACTCGTTACTTTTTCTTATTCTTACTGTGTATAGAGTTTAACATTTCATTTCTTCTTGCAATTTCTTTTCAGCAAATTTAATTGTTTCTAATATCAAATAAAGCTGTCTCTAACTTATCCAATATCCAAGATTACTATTGATAAGTTAATTTTTATCGTTTATATTTGTAACTGTGTGCACGCAGAAAAAAGGCATTTGCAAATAAATTCGGTTTTTCTATGTGAGTTGATAGAATTGAAATAGTAATTTTCTTCTAGTTTTTGATGATATAACAAAGAAAATTGTTTTCAAGAATTTTGACAAAGAGAATGCGTTTAAAAAAATCTATAACAAAATAACTTGGTATAGCTGATGTACATAACTTGATATATTTTGCAACATTAAATTCAATGATTGAGATAAACTTCATTTTCATACTAGTAATTGATACATTTACCTTGTATCTGCTGCCATAAGCATACATACTTTTAATTAGTACCATTTATTTTTATATTAATATTTTTGTTAAAATATTGAAAAAAGAAACTACATATCATTAATAAAGTTATAACAAATCAATGAAATAAAAAAATAAAAAAAAAAAAACTAAAAAATATTACCACTTTCACACTGGATTATAAAAATTGTGAAATTTTCGTTGATTTTTCTAGAAAATCATATATGTGAATAGTTGTAGATTTTACTCTAAGCATTTTAAGTGTTTATCATTTGCAAAGATATTTATTTAAAAAAAGTTGAGGTTCATGAAAAATATTCTGTATTTAGTAATTTAATCTCGATAATAAATTTCATAAAAAACGCATTATTAATATTAGTAAAAATACTAATTTGCTTATGAAAATAGCTAAATAGTTTATTGGAAAAAAAATTCTTGTACACAATCACTAAAATAATGACTACATATTTTTGAATTACAATTTGATCTTTTATTAAATATTAAATTAAGTATTAAATTTTATTATAAGCCTTCCTTTCTTTTTTTTACTAATGGTATTCTAAACTTCATCTAATAGCAGATAAAATCAAAATGAAATTAATTTACTATTCTTTGGTATTATAAATTGTTTTTTCTATATCTTATCATTGTTTTCATTTCCCAATATATATATATATATATTGAGTACTAATTTGATTTTTATATATTTTGTTTGTGTTTGATGTGATGATTATTTAAGAGATGCAAGAAAGAAGTGTTGGGAATGTTGAAAAGTTTAATGAAACGTGAATGATATTGTGAATAAGCTAAAAACAAATTTTCCAAGCATATATGTGGTTTTCATTGTGATATAATTGAAAAACAAAACAAATTAATTGACTAATATTTGTCCTTTTGGTAAAATATGAAATAAAAATTTGGTGAAATTATAAATAAAACACTTTCCTCTTGTCCTAAAAGTGCTATTTAAAAAAACTATTCATTGCCTAGTAATACGACGATGCTCTTTAACGTGGAAAATTCCTAATTCGATGCAAACTATTTCTAGACAATGGGGGGTGGAATTTGTGCTTCTTTCTGGAATTACACTTCAGCAAGTTTGTTTTCTCAACAGGTACTTTAAATATTTTTTGATTTCTATTTTATCTCAAGCAATAATTTCAACAGATCTACTAAACTTTAAGGATAGATCTGTTCAACTTAATATTGCTAATTCAAAAGAATGACTTAATATTGCTAATTCAAAAGAAAGGTTTATTTACTGGATTAATTTTATCTTTGACCATGGAGCTAAAAAATATAATTCACAAAGAAGTTGTAAATTTTAATTTCAGAACTTTTGTGAACATTTAATTTTTTGGAGACTGAATAATTTTCTGATAAGCATTTTAATACTGTAGACCTAAAATTTCAGATCTCACCCAAAGTGGGAATTTTGTATTGTTTTTATTTCTTAAGCAATATGAATGTAAATATATGTAAATAAATATATGTATATAAATATACACATGCATCGTTTGATATAATCTAGTAATTAATGCTTAAGCATTCATAAATATTCCAAAATATTTTACATAAGAATATGTATCTATACTAAATTAATTACCCGATACATGTATCTCATATATAAGGAATGTACGCATATTTTACTACATTCTTTTATGATATTGAAGAGTTCAAAAACAATTTATCTTTGTGTGGTAAATCTTCCTCACATATACCTTACTGAAATTTAATTGCAGTTGAGACAGTATAACGTAATTTATTTTGAAATTCATTTTAAACCAATTAAACTTACCTATTTAAGGATTTAAATGAAGGATTTGTTTCAGACAAACGAATATTCTAAACGGAACAACTTTCGTAACAAATCCATTTTAAATCTAAATTTAAGTAAAAGAAGCATAAAATGTTAAAATTTCCAATTAGTAATGATTAGATTTAGCAGAAATTTTCGTAGGAACTCGAGATTTAGAACAATTAGTTAACACAGTAACCGTAAATGAAATTTACAATATCAAAGCACTCAACCTGTCAGTCGTCGTCCTTGACACTCTCCCCGACAGGTACACTTGAAATGATTTACGAATCTTGTTCAAATTTGATTAGTGACAGATGTGAATACGTTTAGAGGGGATTATAATTACGAGTATAGTGTTGAAACAACACTCTCGATCTTCAGTATTGTGTTGAAAAGACGATTTGTAGAGTGGAAATATATTATCTTGCTATCAGTTTCAATTTGATAACTATGAATTACGTAGGTAATTTACATTAAAAACATCTAAGTCATTAATTAAATCACAATTATATTAATACACAGTAACAATACAATTGATTTATAGTGTAAAGCTGAAATTTGCTTTACTATAAAATTAGGGCCCTCTTTTATATATAAATAACACTCTTTTTTGGGATATTGTGAATATGGTAAATCTTTTTTCATATTTTACACATTCTTTGCTCATTTAATATTAGACATAAAATATTCATTTATTCTTTTCAGTAATTAATTCATATTTCTTGATTAATTAGAACACATGAATAAATTTTAAATTGATATTTCTAATTTATTTCTTATTTGAATTTTTCAAAATGCTACTTTATGAAGTACTACAATTAATACCATTACAAAGAAAATGTTATAAAATCAAAGGAATGAACATGTGAGGCATGTTCCCAAAATATAAAGAATAAATAAAAACATTAAATTTCATTGTTTGTTAAGTTTCATAGCTTAAAGATATTGTTTTATTTATAATACATTTGACAAGAAAACCGCCAATCCAGTATACTATGCAAGAGATATGTATTTATATGAAAATATATACTGATTTTCAACATGATTTGAATTTTTTCAAAAAGAATTTTCTTCCAAATATGATAAAATATCTTTTTATGAAACATTATTAAGTAAATATATATCTATAAACGAAAATATTGTTGTTACATAAGTTAATTATTTTAATATATTTTATAAAAAAATATTTTGAATGAGACTGATTATTAATTATGCCTGAAATAAAGGATTAAGATTCTGAAAAAAATGAGTAATTAATAATTATGATGAAATTTTTGTTTTTTTGTTACATCAAAAAGTATTAATTTATTAGATTAATATGTGTCAGAGAAGAGATTATTTTTTGTTCAAAACTTAAGATGTAAAGCATATTAACGTCACAAACTTTCTGTTTTGTGTATGTGAAACTATACTATTCCAAATAAATTAAACTTAGTTAAATAAAAAAACAATATGACACATTTTCGGCTTTGCTTTAATTAAGGAGGTAAAAGTTTTTGTAAATAAAAAAATACCAAAAATAAACTACCGAATATTGCAGAAGTTGATTAAGTGTGAGAAACTAATTAATTAAAATTTTTGCAATTACTAAAATATTGAATAAATAATAAATTTTTCTTTTTATTTAATGATAAAAAAATTGATGTCGCCTTTTTAAGGTAATTAATTTATTCACTCAATTTTCTCTTCTCAAGGAGAACAAAAATAAATAATTAAGTTATACTGCACATAAATATTAATAATGATGTATGAAAACTACTTGAAAAGTCATTTTTAATGACTAATTATAATAAAATTTGTGCATAAAGTTTTAAAATTAACTAATAACATTAATTATTTCTTAAATTGCTTTGGTAGTAAAGGCATTCACAATTAATATACTCTGAGAAAAAAACTATAGTTGTTTTTATTTTAATTGGTACAAATTCGTAACATTTGTTACAATTTCTAATTTTAATAGCTTATGTGAAAAGATTTTTTTTAAAAAAAATTTTTCACTCAATTTATTTAGATGACGTTAATTGGTAGTTTATAAAAATAATAAAAATAATTGGTTGTTTATAAAAATATTATCTTTCGATAAAGCGTGTGAGTCAAAAAAAAATCATGGGAGTATAGTTTAAAGATTTGTAAGATATACTCTGATTGCTCTACCCATAGGATGCTTATTTATATGAAATAAAATATTAAATTTGAGGTTTGTTCATAAAATTTGAAATTTAATCACGAAACATGATAATTATCTTTGGTATAAATACATAAAGATTTACATTAAAATTATAGTGCGACCGCCAGGAGATGGCGTATGTGACGTAAGAGTCACATGTTATCAGAGAAGTCTATTTCAACAATTTAGAGAACGGAGGAGGAAATGAGGAGAAAGCGCCTCAATCTAGGTTGCCTTATTTGGCTAATTAGCACCTTTTGATGTAGAATGAAAATAAAATATGTATGTGTTATGCTTTTTCGAAGAATTCAAATACCAGAATAGAAATATATAAATACATATATTAAGCTATGTTAGACAAAACATTTAGAATGAAAATATTTTTATTTTGTCATGAAAATTTCATTATTAGATAGATTTTAGAATTTATTTCATTCACAAGAACAGGAACAAAAACTGGTTGTAGACACCGAACTATAAATAATAATATGCCCAAAATTTTTTAATTTTCGTTGTGTTATCGTAATAATTTTTGAGAAAATAGGGAAGGTTGAGATTTTCTAGAATATGCTTCTTGTTAATTTAGATGAAGAAAGTTTTCATGTAAGGAACGTCAATTTTAGGCATAACAGAAACTCCGTAAGTAATAAATTAACTTTTTACAGCCTTTTTTTTTATTCAAGATACATATTTCATCATATTACGACATACTAATATTTTAAAATGTTGTGGAATTTATTTTAATTCATATATGTTTATAGTAGGAAATATATTGTGCACCTATGGAATTATTCAAAATTATTTGAGGGAATATAAAATATTTATATTTCGCTCAGTAAAATCTATCAGTTAAATAGTTTTTAAGAATTTTGATTATATAACTTATTTTATCAAAACATTTTTATGTATAATATCTAGTAAAAAAAAGGATAACATCAAAGAATTCTCAAAATTTTTAAAAATAAAATTCATACAAATTTTGCATAAATAATATATGTTAATATAAGGGAAAATATAGTTCTTGGAGTTGCCGAAGAAGAGAAAATGCCTTCAAGGAGGTCTTTCTAATGGAAAATGGTAGATTTTGGCATCGTTTCCAACGAAATCCAATTATCCAATAATAATGAAATGGATGGAACTTTATTAGAAGCATAAAATTCATTTACTGTATTTCGAATGACACACAAATCAAAATTGTCCAAAACTACATTGCGTTCAGCAGGTCGATTACGCTGTTTCCCAGGAGTTGAAAGCCTGCTATCAGTTGAGGATTCCTTTTTAATTCTTTGGACAGTTCTAAGAGAAACGCCAGTAGCAGCTGTATGATCCTGTGCTTTCTGAATTGGTATCGAAAGCGAAGTAGACTTTACTTCATTTTCAAAAAATATACGCACGTTATTAACGATGTTACGTTCTTAAGAACGCAATGTTTTCCCATTTAGAGACATTGTGTTGTTCTGAAAAGAACAGTTTTAATACAAATAAAAATACTAAAATGCAAGAGCGCCGAGAATACAACCTTCTAGGCTAAATAGAAAGCAAAGAATGAAGAGGGGAAAATCGTGTTCTTCGCCAAAGAGAAGAACGGGCGAAGAATTTGTTTTAACCCTAAACTGCGCAATCATTTTACTGTCCAAACTTCTGAAAGAATGAACCCTTCGACCACAATATCATATTTATTTGCTAATGTTTGGTAAATTAGAAAAGAAACCATAAGGATAATCGATATGATGAATTAACACCAGTGGATATGCTTATACTAATTATCTACATTTGTTCCAAGGATATAATATAAAACAATGCATTTTATTTAATATATGCAATTACTATCTGTTTTGCAACTTGTATTCATTTTTAGAAAACACATTGTGAAATAGAAATTGAATTAGTGAAATATGCAACGCAGTACCAAAGTGACATGTAATTAAACATTTTGATTGAAAGAAATCAATGAAAGCATTTTTCTTTAACTCTCAGTACATTTCTAAAATATATCATTTTGATTGATAAAAATGAATGGCAGTGTTTCTAGTAAAATTAGAATGAGTTTTTTTTATAATTATTATTAAATGACACTGAAGTGAAATGTGTTTAATTAAAAATATCAATATACTTAAGAAATTGTATATATAATATGTAGATAAAAAATGTCATTTAAAAAACTGAAATGAGAAATAGCGCTGGGCGATGTAAAAGTTTTTTTTTCAAATAATTCGATCTGGTAAATGTTTTTAAGCACATATTATTTCATCATCAAAAAAACACACTTTTTGGAATTTACTGAATAATTTGTATATTTTATTTAAATATAAGCAAATAAATCATTATTTTAAACATCTGAAAATTATACCTATAGCGGCTACTACTTAAGCTTGGAAAACTCACCTTAAGCTAGTTGATAAGCTTGATGGTATTCACTGTATTCATGAATGTATGGAGGAATACAGAGATTATAACTACATTGTGTATGCTTATGATATTGCACTATCGAAAATCTTTGTTTCAGTTTAATGAATATAAGGGAACGTGTTTTTTTTTATTAAAATGGAAGATCGAAGAGAACTATGCTAACACAGTTTTTTTTATCGCGCAAATTGAATATGATTCAAAATTTGTAAATATTTTTGAGTTGCAGGCTGTAAGCATCAAATTAATTTAGTACTCACAATTATATATTGCTATATATATATAAAAGTTATATTTGGCCATAGTAGCACAAAATGTAGTAGCACCATAGTAGCTTTTACGTAAGCACTTTTGTTATTGTGTTTATGATATTTTGATGGAAATATATCTGAAGGATTTTTATTAATATAAAATGTGATTAGATCGATTGACTAAAAAAACTTCTATTTATCAAAGAACGGTTTTTTTTCCTTTCTTTGATAAGTATTTTTAAAAATTTCATAAATAAATCGGATTAATTTGCTGTCAATCAGTAATCATTTTTTTCTAAGAAATATGAATTTATTCTTAAAAGGAAAGTCTTGAAAAATGTCATAAAATTTATAATTAATATGGATTATAAATCAAGAATGTCAATTATATCGAAGAACAACTCTTTATTAGATTAATATCATTTTGTATTATTAAAAAAGGATAAATTTGATGGAAAATATACTAGGTGATGAATATTGCTTTTTTCATGATAAAATAATAAATTCAAACATTTTAGTACAAAGGAAATGTCATTTTAAGTAAAAATGACTAATAAGATATGACACATTGTAATTTCACCACACATTTTTTGAAAAGCTTGATAAATTTTATGACATTGGTTAAACACAAGATGTAATTAATTAGATTGTGTCATCATCTAAAGATTTGAATAATTAATGAGGAGTTTTATGCTTAGTTTAAAGATTCTTCCCTTTATAGCTAGTTAATAGATTATTTTACATTTGCATCTTTCTTAATTGAGAATGTTAACAAAAATAATTTATATTTAGCGTCATTTAAAAAAAGGGACATTAAAAAGTATATTTAATTTAAATCTTTCTCATTGTAATGGCTCAGCTCATTTGCTAAACTCAATAAACGGAAGACAATACAAAAAGTTTTTAAAAAATCTTCTTGTAATGTTGATTTTATCATTTATTACATTTTTCTACAGTGAAATTGTCTATAACTTTAGCAAAAACTAGTGTAGATCACATTTTATCCTCACTCCATAATTTATAACAGAAGTTAAAATTTTTAATTTTATAACTTAAATGATATAAACGTATTTGATTAAATATATAACCACTATTTTATTAATTATAAACTAATATCTAGTAAATAAATTAACTTAAATTAATATATTATAATAACTGAACAAATCTTGTATTAAATTATTTTAATATTGTTTTGTTTTGAATGAAAAATCTTTATGGTGTGAAAAAACATCTTAAATCCTAATATTTATATTCTTAATTGGAAATATGGGTTGATAGTTGTTATTAATATAACTTTGACAAAAGTAATTGTTATGAAAACCATTTTTCTAATGTGCATTATAAAATTGCTTTAATTAATTTTTTTAAGCTGCTATGACTTGGGGATATTTAATATAGTCTAAATATTGCATTTATAATAACAGCGGTTTAAATAAAGCCATACTACTAGCTTTTTTTCTCAATTTTATTATATCATGTTTTTGTGAAGTCATAATCATATTTTTGTCTTAGTCATTTTATATATTTGTGGCATTAACGAGACAACTAAATGTGCTTTTCTAATAGAATTTTCGCTGTGTACTTATAACAAAATCATTGGGATGTTACTACATATTACATATATGTATATCACAGAAAATATGCATAATGAGATTATTGTACATTGCAACGTGGAATTATCACAGAACTGCGTAATAACGTTCTAAGAAAGTGATATATTTCCTGATTATATTACATGATATTGTGTTTACTTTCAGGTTTCAGATTCTGTCAGCCATGACGTATTGTAAAATAGTTATTCAAAGTTTAGCATAAAAAACGATACTTCGTTTCCTGAAATATACTTAAATTCTATTATTGAAGAAAATAACTGTAAATTGATATTTTCTCTAACAAGTATTTCTTTTTTAATTTTTTTCAACTAACAATAAATGCTGTATTTTCACAAGTGAAACATCATTAATTTTCTTTAAATTATACCAATTTATAAGAATCATTAAAAAAGGCAAAAATTATTAGTTTGCTGTATGGTGAAGCTATTAATTAAAGATAACAAATTAATTGTTTCTGAATATAATTTTTAGATTTTACAACGTAAAATGAACATTTCTTTTATGTAATATAATACATTTGAATATTTTTTTATATATATTTTCATTCGTTTTATTATTATTTCTTACAAACTTATCATAAAATTCTAAATTGAAACCAGCAAAAAAAGTTTTCATAGAAACAAAATAAAAGCTTACATAATAAAAGGATGATTATTAACTGACGAAATTTCAAACCATTTAAGAAATCTATGCCTTCAGGTGACTTAAAGTTATGCAGTTTAAAATAATCATCTCATGTGAATTGCCAATTATGATTTGTTATAAACAAACAATGCAATGTAAGATTAAATGATAAACTAAAAGAAAAATTTAATTCACCACTTCCATTATTTCATTTTACTCATTTCATTTAGGATTAATTTGGTAAGGACGAATTATATTGTGGAAAATTTTCACTCTGAACTCACGCAATCAAATCGTTAAAATCTAAAAGAAAAGATTTCATTCTCAATACTTCGACCAAAAAAAGTAGCCGAAAAAATTGGTTCCATTGATTACTTAGAGAGAAAACTGCATTTTCTGATTTAAAAAATATTAGTTTCGTTGCTATTTTTTTTAGCACTTTTAGTTAAAAAAAATTATCTTCTATAGAAGTTTATTTGAAATATTTTTTTATAGTTACTGCTAAAAAGGATTTAGTTTATCGTAATTACCAAATATATTCTTACTATAACTGGATTCTACTTTTTTAATATTTTTGAATGAAAGTTTTTTAAATCAAAATATTACTTTGGAAAAATTGAAAAGAATTTAATCTTAAAAGAAAAAGTATTTTTGGGAATTTATTAGTTTCTCAATTTTTATATGAAGTGATGGAATGAAAAAAAGAATTAAATAAATATTGAATTAAGTAGGCGTTTATTTTCGTATTCATAGATTTTGAAAATTTAATAAAAAGTTTGTTTAAAGTATTTAATTAGACAAGTCAAATAGAATGTTCAAATTTAGAATAAAAAATGTAATAGATATAAATATCCCTATTTGTATTTCTCTTTATTGTTTATTCATTACTAAAGTTATAATTTAATTTTCTGATTAAATTATTTTATTAAAAAAAATCAGGTAAAAGAAATAGGTGTAATTTAAAAATGTACATTATGCTACAAAAAATAAAAGCAAATACAAAAGATAAAATTTTAATTTTTATTTCAGTGGTTTACTTTAACTCTGTGAATTAATCAACTATACATTTTATTTTAATTCAATACAATTATAGGCAATATTCTTCTCCAGTGTTATTACATAAATTAATTCTGACAAACAATAAATTAAGTACGGTTAATTATGCAATCCGAATTTCAATAATTTCATAATTTACATACCACTTAAAATAAGCAGATAATATCATTATATAATGAACACATTTATATAATAGCTAATTAAATACTCAAATTATAGATTATCTGTAAGCAATAACTTAATGTAATGCTGAAAACTCTTCTAATATTTGCCTTCTCCGGCAATTTAGCGTTAATTTATTTTGATGGTCATGTAACAAATATGAAAGCACCCTTCTATATATCTTTCATAATTTAATGAACACATCTTCATTTTGTTCCAAGCATACTAATAGATATGACATTTTTTTTTTATTTTACTTCAAATACTCATCTAATTATTGTTTAAAAACCATAAATTGCTTTTATATTTTTATAAAATAGTTTATATAATTGTATTTCAATTCAACTTGTAAGTCAGTAGAGTTAAGTTCCACAAAAAAGAATAATATATATATATATATATATATATATATATATATATATATATATATATATATATATATATATATATATATATATATATATATATATATATATATAAACGACTTGTGCAAAGGATCTACATATGTTATTTTTATAAATGGTATAAGAATTTGTAAAATTGACTATTTGAAACTGCCCCTACTTACAAACATTCTTTAACTTCTATGTTCAGTTTTATCCTGAAAACGTGATGCTATAACAGGATGTTATAGTTTAAGTTTCCATTTTTTTCACTTCCTAGATTTTTTATGTTATTTTCTGCATACGAATAGTACAATAGTGCAAATCCTATGTTTAATTGTGCTACCGCGCGACAGCCTGGATTTGTTCTTCAATTAGATAGAATATTAATTCATGTAAGATATATAACTAAAAACATTCTGTAAACAGCCTAAACACTTCTTAAACCAAGTAGATTTCTTGACCTCTCTGCCATTAAATATACTTATATTGCTATAAAAAAGAGGTCCTAACTATTCTGCGTTGTTAAAAACGTATCTTACATATAAAAGCAAGACCAGAAATTCTGAGGATATTTCAAAACTTAATCAGCTTGTAGTGCTAAAAGATGGCTATTTGCATCTAGGTGAAAATTGGAAAACGGTTATTTTCTTCTGTTTAATCA
This sequence comes from Latrodectus geometricus, assembly GCA_026290005.1. Lineage (NCBI taxonomy): Eukaryota > Metazoa > Arthropoda > Arachnida > Araneae > Theridiidae > Latrodectus > Latrodectus geometricus. The sequence goes on from JAPDSC010133698.1 coordinate 84,416, forward strand.
TTAAATATTGAAAAAATCTAGGCATTAATTCTGAAAATTTTAATTAGTTATTTTCCATATATGTTTCCAGTTATTTTTATTTTAATGCGACAGTGTCTTAATTGAATGTTTTTGTTATAGTGTATGCAAAAAAAAAACTTCACTTTATTTTTTCACAAAGCAAACGTTAAAATTTAATTTAAAAGGGTAATTTTTCTATGAAAGAAAACCGAAAACTCATATATTATACAAATATAATAAAAGTCAATTAAATGTTTGCATTCTATTTTTGAATATTTATATGAATGTTGGATATTTTGAAAACTTGAGTTATTTTAACTCAAGTTTTTAATTAAAAAAATTTTAATTAAAAAAAATATTTCAATTTATAAGAATGAATTTACTGACAAGTAAAGAAAGAAGTTTATAATTAACATTTCTATCAATTAGAATATTTAAATATAAATTTAGATATAAATTCACTAGATATGTGCGTAAATATTTTATTGATATATTTAAGAAACCTCCATTATTATTTTACTAAATAGATTTGTTGAATTTCTTAAAGTATATTTAATTTGAATAGCAATTTTCCTAACATATTTCCCTTAGAAGAGTATCAATAATATTAAATTAACACAATACTTTTATAGATTATTTTTAACTTAAAATAAATTAAAAGTACATAGTTGTCATTATGTAAAATTAATTTTCTCAACTTTATTATTGAAAACTTCATCACCTTCTTGAATTACGTCGATCTCTTGAAAGTTTCATGAAAATAGTTTATATATTTGAAAATATTAATCATTATAGTTAATTAAATTTATATATATTTCAGATGAATTTAAGTTAACCAAATGAATATTTAAACTAAATGGCATGAGAAACAAACTAGACTTAAATTGTTGTCCAAGTAAAAAGTATTCAAGTGTTAAACTTTCTAATTAGACATGATTAGATTCAGTAGTGACTTCCGAGGGAACTCTAGTTTTAGAACAATTAGTTAACACAGAAAGCGTGAATGTGATTTACAATATCGCCTGTCACGTGCTACACTTGACATCCTCCCCGACAGAAACACTTGGAATAATTTACGAATCTTGTTCAAATTTGATTAGCGACTATTCTAAGCTCTCTTGGCGTAGTATAGTAATTATTAGAATACAACTAGGATTATACACTGACGAACTTTCATTGTAAGCCAGGTAATGTAAGTCATATAATAAAATATGGATTTATTAGACATGTATCATTATAAGCGCTGTTCAATTTTAATGGATTAGTTGCAATTAGTTATTGCTCTTTTTTCTAACAAATCTACTTCACAAATCAGAACTTGCAATGGATTATGTGAAACAATAGCTTGAATAATATCTGTGAAAATTTAACTGATAAAGATTTATGCATTATTAACATAATGTTAAAAAGATTTTCTAACTTTATTGCTAATACCTCAAGCATTATGTAATTATACAAGTATTTAAAATATTTAAAAATTTTTAAATATTTTATTCTTTTAACGCTACTTTGCATTTAAGCTTTTATTATATAAAAATAAAGTATATTATTACAAATATAATTTAGAACACTATCTGTATAGTAAGCAACATAACAGCATGCAAATTATTTATGAGAACCCTGTCACTTAATACCTTTCTCCTTAAATACTGTACTGTTTTTAAAAATATTGTACATTAAAAATATAGGCATTTAAAAATTAATAATGCAATATGAGGAATAAGTTTTAAATAAACAACGTTTGAAATATTCACTGGGAGCACTTTTTTCAAATTAATAGCAAATTCTTATTTTAATAACTTTAGGTTTATTTTTAAACACTTTAAATGTTAGAATATTAAAATATTTAACGGCATAAGAAAAAATAAAGTTAAAAAAAGCTAAAGTTGTTTACATCTCTCTTTTACTAATGTAAACTAAATAAATTAGAATTTTAATCAAAAAGGAATTGTTGTTGAGCTGAATCCAGCCAATTTTTCTCATATGTGTAACAACAGAAAAAAAAAATCGAAAATATTTTGGCTTAAATGCAGATAATAAAATTTTATTTTTTATATTTTTAATTTCACCAATTTCGATTTCTCAATTTTTTATTTACCATTATTTAATAATAATAAAAGAGATCATGTTAAGAATTAGAGTTGTAAAGTGTTTGCTACGAGATGTAACAAATCATTGTATCAAAATCTTTTTTATTATAAGTAATTGATAATTTGTTATTTATGGCATATGTGTGATGAGAATGTTATGTGGTAATTTCTTGAATGAAAATTATAAATGTGTCAAACTCAATTTTGTAGGGAAGACATTTTTACGTTCAGAAGGGGAAATATTTTTTAATAAACTGAAAAAGTGTTTTGTTTTAACTTTGTAGTAATACTTAACATTTTTGCATGTGTCATCGATTACCTATTATGTTGAATATTTTAACAATGTTTTTTATTTGAAAAGCTATATTCAGAATTTTCAGACGGATAAATATTTTTGATAAAATTACAAATGATATTGAAATAATTCCTATTCAATCGAAAATATTTTTTCTCTTCAATAACTGCATGTAGGATGCTCATGAAAACTGTAAATATAAACAGCATGACAGCTTTGTTTTTGTTTATTATTTTTATTTTTAAAAAATTTTTATTATTGAAATTTGTTGTTAAAAAATCTGAATTGAGTGAAATTTGTAGTTTTGAAATATTTTGCTTAAAATATTAAATACGAAACATTTGTTTTTTAAAGGAGTCTTACCTGAAGATTGGAAACTGAGCCTTAAAGTTGTTCAGATTTTTGCATTCGCGGAAGACATCGATATCGTCACACGCATTCCCGAGTGACTTAAATAAGCTTTCACATCTCTGGAGGCAGCAGCCTACAAAATGCATATAAAAATCAACCAAAATAAAACTAAGTATATACTATGTGGCAATCATGACAGTCCCTATCTTGAAATTGGGGACTACAAATTTGAAACTGTAAGCAACTTCAGTTATTTAGGATCAGAAGTAAATACTGTTAACGATATTTTGCCTGAGATCCGTGGTAGAGTTACGGCTACCAACCGATGTTTTTTCGGGCTAAAAAGTACCTGAAGTCTAGCTTCATCAGTAGAAAAACGAAGATTCTAATCTACAAAAGCTTAATTAGACCCGTTCTCACATACTCCGCGGAAACTTGGGACAGAAAAGTTAAAGATACTTTATCTTTTTTTGAAAGAAAAATCTTGAGAAGCATTTTTTGTGGTATAAATGTAACGACATCTGGAGAAGAAGAACTAACTCTGAACTTTACAAGTTGTTTGGAGAACCAGATATAGTCAACTACATAACAATTCAGAGAATAAAATGGGTAGGCCACCTATTCAGGATGAACGAAAGCCGTACAACAAAAAAGATCTTCTCGGCCAGACCATTCAGCACCCGAAAAAGAGGGAGGCCTAAACTCAGATGGCTCGATTGCGTTGAAAAGGACATGGAAACTTTAAAAATTGCGAACTGGAGGTCTCGGGCCACGGATAGGAGATCCTGGAATTAGATACTGTGGAAGGCAAGGGCTCATCCTGGGCTGTCAAGTCTCTGAAGAAGAAGACATTGCATTAAAAATATTAATTAAAAGTGTTAAAGCTTTATTAATTGGTCTTATTATAATATGTAATTTATATAATATAATTTAATCAATTATAATATTTAATTGAATATAGATCATGTGCTTTCTAAGAAATTTAAATATTTTAAATTGTGTCTCAAATTGGTTAAAGAATCAGAGAAAACATGCTCTGAAAATTATCACAATTAATTATCACAGTTAATGAAAATTCTCTCTCTCATCCGCTCAAAATATAGATACATAAAAATTATTATTTATTGTGAATAAATTGATGCTAAGCTTTATGTGAATTATTATAAAAAACAATTTTATTTTGTTAATGATAATATTTTTTTAAAATAATTAAACTTTATAATTATTTTAATAAAGCATATGATTTAATTAATAGCATATTATAAAACCTCAGATTATGATTTGAATATTTTTTTTATCAAAAGTTGAATGTAATGTAAATATATTATTTTTAAGTTTTAAGAAAAAAGTTATATAAATATTTTTTATTAATCATAATGAATTTTGAAAATATGGTATTTAGAAAATGCACAAATTTAAAATAATTAATATATAACCCTGAAATTAATAAAGAAATCCAAATGTTTGCAATACTTTATTTACTAACTATATTTTCATACCAAGAAAAGAATATTTTATTAAAAATGCAATTTCTAAACTCTTGTTAACGTGACAAAAGTAAAACTTTAAGTCACGTTAGTAAGCAATTCCAAGAATAAAAAGGTCCTTTCAACAAAACGTAAAAAAGTTGTTACAAAATATTACAACTGAGAAATTTTAGAAACTCGGTAAAGACATTTTTCCAGTTTTTTCACATAAAACCATTTTCATTAAATTAATAATACCAAAGAAAACATATTTCATTAAAAGATTTTAAAATGAATTAAATACGTGAATTTATTTAATTACATTTTATAATTATTAAAGAACAGAGTAGTTAAAAAGAATTTAAGTACGTGCCTCATAATAAAAAAAAAATTCTGACTTTATTTTCAAGCTAGTTGATTCATTTATATCTTTTCCCTCTTTTTATGCGACAGATAAAAAATAATAATTATGTCATGCCGCTCGTAAAAGAGAAGAAGACATTAGCATATCTACATCAGATATTACTTTGTCTTCGTAACGACTAATTTATTACTTTTAATGAAGAAAATATAGATTTAGGGTCTCTTAAAACTATTAAATGCATTAATTTGATTATTTCTGAAACTTCTCTCATTAAAAAAGAAATAACCATAATACTAACTTTTAATGCAAAAAAAAGTAGAAGATTTTTATCCATGACTGTCATAATAGTTTCTAATTTTAGTAGCATAAATGACAAAAACGATTTCTGGTAAGCTTATAGTCAATGTTTAGGTAAAATTAATTGATGTTTCATAAAAAAGTATTCTTTTGTTATTTGATGCCTTTGAAGCTAATTTCAGTTTGCTTTGCATAAAATATTTAATAGAGATTAAACCATTTAATTTTTTTTTCTTTAGTTTTACTCAGGTGGGTTGTGTGGACATTTATAATGGTAAATTTATGAAACTAAAACATATCAAAATTATCCTTTAATTGAAATTTTGATAAAAAGAGAGAGTGTATGATTTTCCAATATTTTTCTATCTTATGTGAATTAAGGAAATAATTTATATTATCAATAATCATAAAAGTAATATATATACAAACCACACATTTATATAGAATGTTTGTTTCACATTTTTTTACATTGTTTCTCTTTTTCATATTCCTCATTGTCTAATACATTAGCATTGCGGTTAATTATATATCCAAATAGATTAGATAATTACCTGTATTTTGATTTGTGATAAATCTTAAATAGCAGAATATTATACCTAGGGACTTTAATACCAAAATATTTGAATAGAACCCTTAGATGAATCTGAAAATGAATCGGGTGAGGGATTAACTATTTTGTACTGTACAATATTTCTAATTTTATATTAACTGAAAATTTATTATAAACTTTAATATTGTTATTATTTTTATATTAATAAGGATATTAAATTTTATAATAAACTATTCAGAATTATTATAACGTATTAATAATAACAACAATGTTTTTATTATTATAATTAATATAAAAATTATGTTTGAAGCATTTAATTTATAAATTTGTCATACATAAACAATTCCTCATAAAGTGGAAATATTATTGGAAAATAATTACTGATTACATATGCTTATAATCAATGAGAAAGAAATACATTAATTTAAAGTAATCAAGTATTCGATTGAAAGCAAATTTAAAAAATATGGCAAATGATTTTGTAGTAAAAATTTTAAAAATTAAATATTTAAAAAAAGTTTAAAAACATTGTTTATTGTTAATAATAACTATTGAAAAAAATGCGAATTTTTTTAATAATGATAATAATTTTGGTTGGGGATAAATTTCGTCAATCAAGGTAAATCTACTTTGATACACTTGATATGATAAACTTAACTATACCTGAATTTCCTATTTTGCCATTTTGTTCTGCTTTTGGTGCTTTTTTTCAGTTTATTACCAAGAGTGTGCTCTCTCCTAAGATTTTACCAATGACTGTAATAATAAAATATATTTTAGAAAAAAGAAAGATGATCAAAATATTGCTTATAAGGCAACACAAAATTTAAATAAAATTGTATGATGACAAACAAATGTTTAAGTATTTTTTATGGAAGAATTTTAGGAGCATATTTAATGATTTTTAAAATTGCAAAACTTTTATGTATCTACCTCATGATTTAATTTTCAAATATGGAAGTGTTAGTATTTTATATTCAATTAACTGTATTTTTCTACAACCATTTACTAGACTTTATTAGAAATTATTTTAATTATTTACTTGACATTTACTAGACATTACTAACACATTACTAGAAATTAATATTTATAGTTTTACACTTTTTTGTGAAGCTGAAATTCTTCAACTTAGTAAAATTCTTCAGAGGCTAAGCAAAATTTTTCTAAAATTTTATGGACACATTTGTGTATTGATCTTAATGCAGTATTTGCCATTAACTATTCAATCTGCTTAAAGCAATTATTACACATAAAATATGAAAAATTATTAATTAAGATAAGAAAATTTTAGTCTTTAATAAAATATATTTTTTCATATTCATGTTCCAGGATGAAAATGTTATTTACAGAGATAATATTAGTTTGGGGAAAAAGTTATCCATTATTTTTTCGGTAGACGTCTGTAGTGATTGCTATCTCGTGAGGTATCTGTCAAACAATTTCAAATTTATGCTCATTGGAAAGGTGACATTTGACATTAAAATATTCTCTTGCGGTTTTTTGTTTGATTAATTCAGTTATGAGTACAAGGTTTTAAAAATAGAAGACAACCAACAGAAAATTCGATACATTTTCGTTTTTCTTTTATAATGGCGAAAATGCTAACCAGTGGCTAAAATTGTGAAAGGTGTTTATCATCCTATATATGACTGTAACAACCAATTACGCACAATTTTGGTTTCGTCGATTCCGTTTGGGTATTTGGATGCTAAAGATGCACCTCGCATGGATACAACATCATCGAGAATGTCTATAAAATATCAAAAATTATCAAACTTGACAGCATGTCAGCAGTCGTAGCTTCGCACAAGACCTAAAGATCTACATGAAAACTGTTTTAAACCTTTTTACAAAGCGAATCTGAAAGAAGTTACAAAAAGTTCAAGTAAAAATAATGGATTTCTTTTTCCCCAACCTAATATATGTTATTTCTGTTTACTTAAATATTAATGAAGAAATTGTTGAATATGTATAACGGAAAATAAATATTGAAATTTTGAAATAAGTATTCATAATTAGTATATGTTTGGCGCATTTCTCAGTTGTAATCTTAAAATTTATTCAGTTGTCTGCTTTTGAATAGAGAATGAATTATAATTGCAATCTAGGTAATTTGGAGTTCAAGTTCCCAACACATTGTTTTAGATAGAAACTAAGCTAATAACCAATGTATCTTAACTGAAATTAATCACAAATTGACTGGTAGAAAAACGAAAAAAAAAATAAATAAATAAATAAATAAAAATAAAATAAATAAATAAATGAGAAAGTATATTTTTATCTTCTAAATTTTTAGGATTTTTATCTTTTTCGATACGAGATATGTATAACTATAGCGATGATGGGTGGAAAATAACAAAGAAATGGATGGTTTCTCGGGTAATTAGTTTAATAATTAGGACGACACTTAAGTTGCTTGGGGAACAAAATCTCCGCGTTTGACACATGTTATGAGATTTCCTTGTCATAAAATATTGTAAAAAATGTATCACTGTTGGTCTTATTTTTAGAATTTTAGAATCACTATATTCTGCCTTTATATATATGAATTATTTGTTTTTTGAAGTGACTCATGAAAAATACAATAAATGACGACGAATAAATATAACGAATGAATAAATGATTAATATGTTCAGGAAGTACCCTTTGCATAAAAAAAAGGGGGATTTTAAGTAATTCTTGTCAATTAACTTGTATGTTTAAAGATGACACATGTATACAAGATAATGTTTAAAGATGACACATATTCCTAAGATCACAATTCTTACTGTGTAATCACGGTAGTAAACATTATCTAAAATCTAATCTCAATCAACCAATATATATTAAATTTGTTCGGAATCTTTTCCTTCAAAATTTTTAGCCTTTCAAGTTTGACATCATGTAATAGATAGCTTAATGGAGTATGTGAAACATAGTTGACCATATTCACAAGGAAGGTAACCCTGAAAACTCCCAGGTACCCACCCCGACACATGCAAAAGGCAGAAACACAGCTTTTACCCATTGCTCAACAGTAGCGAATATCGATTCCGGGATTTTTTACGCTGAAGAATGGAATCGTAATCCTGTGCAACGGTGATCATTCTCATTCATTAATTGTAATTTTTATGTTTAATAAAACAAAAGATTTCATTAAGAATAATGAATTATCACTATTCTCATTGAATGGTTAAGAATAATGAATTATCACTATTCTCATTGAACATTTTACTCTTTCATCATAGGTAAGATGACATAAGCTGAATAAAATGCCATTCAATAAAGACATATTTCATACCTTTAAAAATATTTTTTCCCTGAGAAAAATAACAGACTGAAAGAAGAAGAGAAATAGGGGAAGTAATCAAAAATTGAATTCTGTCGCGATTTCCAAACAGTTTATCAATCAAGTAAAGATGAAGAAAAATGGAGATATAATATGTGGGAAAGTCACACAAAATATTATCTTATATTCATTACAATGATAAGAAAACAAATTATCTAATTGTTTACTTCACTTTTGTTAAAATAGTTAGTACTGATTCTCTCATACTCAATAATAATAAAGTTTCAAGTAATCATCTTCAAAAAAACTACTCTTATTTGTCTCTAGGAAATCTGTCTTCACGTTCTGCACCAAATGTATAAAAAAGATATCGTGCATAGTAATGAAAAATTAATGCAATGTGTTACATTAAAAGTTTTCTTGTTATCAAAAAGTGATCATAAAACATATTTTAACAGGATAATTAAATTATTTTTGTTATTATCAGCAAGACTTGGCGAACAACTTTTTTTGTTTGACTTACAAGAGAAATCGAAACCAAAATCATTCAATTTTCATCGAAAATCTGTCCTTCTTATTCGAAAGAAAATCATATAAAAATTAATAAAAAATATTTCCTATTAATAATTGTTTCATTACCTCAATATTTTTTCTCTTCAAAAAGTAAAAGTTTTTTGGGTTTTGAAGAAGATAAAATCTATGATAATAGACAAAAATATCTCTATGCTCTTTTAAATGAAATTTAATTTCATATTTTTAGTATTAGAATTATTCATTTCAATAATATATTACTTTTATCACAGCAAACTGATATAAATTAAAACGCTTTTATGCCTATTCACATCATTGAAAAGAAAAACTATTTTTAAAAGAAACTTATTTTTAAATGTATTTTATTATTACATTGCGTATAACTTCTATACTCTTCTGGGTTGGAAGTTAATGAAAAATAAATACATGTATTTATTATACTATATTATTTTGAGCAATTATTTTATATATAATTTAGGAACAACTTTGATGTACTTCCCCAAACATTAAGCGCCAAATCTGGCATTCCCTACGGATTTTTTAGGGTTGCTGTTCTTTATTTTGGTGTTGCCAATTTAGGTTTTTTCAGCTTTTAGGTTTTTGCTGTTGTCAAATTTTGTATTTTCTTGTATTTTGTACCATTTTTTGAGTTTTTTTTAAAAATTTTTTTGTTATTAATTATTTGTATTCAGTGAGAATCCATCTTGGCGAGAACAAAGGCGCCAAAAACAAGTATTTTTGCTTGGCGAGAAAAAAGTCGCCAAATTTCCGATTTGGAAGGGTATATCAAAGAAGTTCCATAATTTGAAATGAGAATATTTCTTAGAATAGAATGCATTTATAATCAAATTTTGAGCTTTGTAATGGAGTAACAAAGGTTATTTTATGAAACAGATTTGGAAATGATTTTAAATGAAATACATTAAATACTTATCAAAATTGTTCTGCACGGAATGCGTATTTCGTGATTAGCAATCATTTTGTCATCATCTACTTACGTGAAACTAGATATCAAGCTTTCATTGTGATGGATTCACTAAGTGATCGATTAATTGTAATTAATCAGATGAAACTCATTTTAATGAAATAATGAGACGACTAATTAAGAGGTCTTTTCATGCTTACATTTAAAATAGCTGTATAAATTAGTATTAAATCAATTTAGCACTATTGTGTGGTTAAATAAAAATATCTATTATACAGAATAAATTGCTTCGAAAAATAATTCTAAAAGTTATGTAATAAATTCTGAGAAAATTGGATTATAATTGAAAATAAATGTTTTTTAAATTTAAATTCAATCAAACAATTCCATATTAAACTCAATAATGTGCATGAAACTTTTTAAAAAAACAAAGAGAGATAAGGATATTTACTGTAATTTATATTATTATTATGTAAACTTCTTTAAGGAGGTTTACTTTTTGTGGTGTTTTTAACAAACTCTGCTCACCGTTAATAGTTAAATTAGTAATCTTTGATCAATCCGGTAAAATTGTGCTTAATTGGTTTTAATGATATTTAATACTGCTCGAAAGCAGCAATTACTATAGCGTAATTGTTCACATTGCTAACACGTTTTATGATAAATATTCAAAGTATTTACATAGAAGAAATTAATTTATTTTTTGAAAACTTTCTAAAAAATATTATCGATTTAGTTTAAAGTTTAATCATATATGACTGAAAGAGGAAAAATGTGACAAAATATTATGAACGAACTTTAAATTCATTTATGAAATACGAATTCATTCATGAAATCAAATATGAGCTTTTTAATGATTCATTAAAATTAGGAAAGATATATTTGAGGAAATACTAAAATCTAGGTGTCTGAAATCGTAGTTATTTTCACGCCATTATTATTTCCATTAATAATTCCTAATTGATAATGTCAAAAATAATTGAAATTTATTGGAATATTTGTCTGGTTTTTATGAGGTTCAAATTATTCCATAGAAAATTTTATTATAGTTATAATTTAATATGTTAAGTATGATGAAATGTAATATTATAGTAAATATAATTTTAAATAAAAAAAATTGAAATTTGAGTAAGGAAAATAAATGAAAGAAATATTTAACATGAACACACACCCTATATATATATATTCAAAAATGTTATTTCGATTTAAATTCTGTAGAAATAAAATGAATTTTAAAGTATTAAAAAGTTTATTTCTTGATTTTATATGTAATTCATGTGAAAGTATCTTTAAATTCAACATATAATTTATAAATTGCTTTCATTTTTGTTGCAATAATTTAAAACACTTTTTTCTGTAGTCAGGATAAAATACTTTTTGATTTGGGTTTCCAGTGACATTTTTCATTAAATTTAGTTTCATAAAAAATTTAATAATAAACTTATAGACAGAATAAAACATTTATTATTTAGGAATGTAAGCTCTAAAATATTTAACTAAGCATCCATACATGTTCTTTCATTATTCATTTGTTCATTATTTATTATTAACAAATGAAATTAGTTATGTCCGGAACTTTAACTTATATATTTGTTTATAAGTCTTATGCAACAAAAAAAGATTAATTTTTTTATATTTTTGTGTGTTAATTTTGATTAACATAGATCCTTATATTATTTTTGCTATAATTAAAATTAAAAAAAAATATTTAAAAAACACTTTCAAATACTTTCTAAAAAGAATATTGATATTTATTAAATACCTTTTATAGTGTGCAATATTTAGTAAAGTAAACTGCTGTTGAGAAAATTTGAATAAACATTAAATACTATAGACACATTTAGCTAATAACTTGAACTTTCAAGTTATATATTTAATAAAAAATGTTTAAATATTTAAGAAAATAACTTCCATTATTTTTAAATTTAAAAAATTATTTTATATTTAGTAAGTGCAATCATTTTTAGTTTTATTTATGTTAGTAGGAATCAACGTCTTCTCTTGATCGAATAGTCTGTCATTTCCTTATAGGTCAGAACGTATTAAAATGATTATCACTGTAACTGCTTGCGTGTAGATTAATGAGTTAGGCTTACTCTTGTGTCGAGATTAACAATTTACTAAGTGATCCGTGTATTTAGATGGGAGAACATGGACGAGTGTACTAGTATCGGGATTTGTGCTATGTACTGTATTTAGGAAGTCTTCAAAGGAAGCCTACCGAAGATATATGACTCCTGTTTCCCGAAACGAGAAGAGGAAATTTCAATTTACAGCAGAAATAAATTACTCGACTGAAACACATCTGCTGCGAAAGATTTCTCTGACACGGGGAATTTCGGGAGAACTTTAACTTAAATTAGCTATTTCACAAGCCAAAGGTTTTCTCAATCCTGGCTCAATTTAGTTAGAAATTTTGATATTCATATGCTTTTGAATGTTAGGAGAATGAAGTGAATGAGTTCATTAAATATTTTTCAGATTGAGTTTTTTATGTTTTTTAAAACTTTGCAATTATTATTCGATTTTCTTATTTTTTATATATGTATATTATTACCATAAATATATTATTTAAATAAATAATAATGAAATTATATCATAAGATGAGAATAAATGTAACACTTTATTTACATTTGCTCCATTTACTCTAAAAGTATCTCCCCAGTGAGCGCGGATATATTGAATAGACATATGCTGTGTATATGTATGAATAGTATATGTTGAGAATAGACTATAAAATGTCACAAAATACAATATATATGTATAAAATACACGTTGTTTAAGATACTCAATCATAAAATAATAAAAAAATCGAGAAGATATTATAAATAACGTATGATAGTTTTACACAACATTCATTTGATTTTGTAAATTGCATTTGAGATAATGCATGCAATTTAATTATATTAATAAGTATATTTTTGTAAAATTAATTAATATATTACATTAAGTAGATATACAGTTGTTGAGACAGTTTTGTAGAAAATGAAATCTTCTGTCTGGTCTGGTTGTCACTATTTTATATGAAACAGTTTCATTGGCAGACCTATAAATTCCAATCCGTAAAAATTTAGGAAAAGCAGCTTTCCTACGACTATTCACTGAGTTTTGTATTCAAAAGCTGGAGTTAAGTATGTCGGTTTTATGCTATCTGTGGACAAAGATGACTTTATTATTATAGTCAATGTTGAAAGTTTTTTCTGTTCAAACTAAAACCTGGTTAGGACCTGTGTATGGTTGACACAAGGGAAGATTTCCGCTATTGATTTTTAAAAAAAGTTGCTCGAACACAAAGGGGCACAAGAGACATTTTACACTGTCGATTCTTAAAAAAGACTTATAAATATAAATTTACTTAAAACTTCTTTGTCCGTTGTAGGATGTTGCAGTTAGATTCATTTCATGCATTCTATTTCGTGGACAATTAACAAAAATATCATTACATTGTAAAAGGATAGGTCGATGATATCAATGGGAAATTGTGGAATTGTAACATTTACCAGCTCTATCTTTATCAGGTCTACACAAGATGCTTGATTCTTTTGACGACTGTGTAGATTTGGAAAAGAACCATTTAAAGTGTTTCCGATTATTAGTCTTCTTGTGAGTCTTTGTTAATGATTTTACTAGCTATAACATCTCTCTACGATACCATCGGCAATAGGATGATACGATGTAGTGTGAATTCGGCTCATGCCAAACACATTTGTAAAATCCAGGTAAAAAGATTGATTTCTCTGTGAACCTTGGTCTGTGATTATTATCACAGGGCATCTAAAACGGGATATCTAAATAAGGATATTTGTTCAACAAATAGTTTTGGGCTTTCATATCTACTATCGGAGCAGCTTCAAGTCAAATGCAAATCTATTGACTTTTAGTAATAGATAGATATAGCCAATGGATGAATGTAATGAACCGATAATATTGATGTGCATACCTTGAAATCAATCATTAGGATCTACTAAATGTTTTGAAAGGAGATTTTGTATGGCGCTGTACTTCACACTTTATCTCAAGAAATAATGAAGATATTTTAGAATAACTTGGTCAACATGTTTTAAAGTATTATTATCTATAAAATGAAGCAAACTTTTGAATATATATGAAGAACGCTTTCATTTTACAACTATTTTTAAAGGGAATGCTCAGTAAAATTTCGTAAAATATCGGTTCTGCTGTGTATTTTTAACCAGATTTTCTTTATAGCTGAATATATTTCTTCGATTTTGCATCATTTCATAGAACATTGTTACATAAATATTGTGCCGTAATTAAAATAAGATTGGGGAATTACAATTTTTCATTGTGTTTGCCATTTTGTTAAAATTTCGCTAAAATATACCAAAAATAACGTATTTCACTAAAAGTATGCAATATGTAATTACAATTTTGGCTAATTTTATGTTTTTATATCATAATTTATTTAAAAACAAAATAAAAAATTTAAGATTAATTTAAAAAAAAAATTTGGCTTGAATGTAGGTGGATGCACTAAGCAATTGTTTTAAGTGAATTATATCCATGAATAATATCTTCTTAATTTCAAATAATATAAGGAAATATTTTTTCCCATTTGCATCAATAAACGACGAGTTGAATGCGAAAATTACTTGGTGAGTAGGATATCTTTTTTGGAAGTTATTTATCAGAAGATTTCAAATGTCCGATACAGTATCAGTTAACTATGACAAATGTTTGTTCTCTGATGCCATGTAAATAGGTAACGTGATGTCTGTGGCAAAGCGTACATTGCTTCTATTCTTCGCAGTTTCGTTTCCTTGAAAATTACAAGGCAAAACTCATTTACCAATTTTTTAATTTCGCTCGTAATTACGATGATGACAACAAATATATATTGTAATTTTTATTACTAATGTCGGGCAAATTTGATTTTATTGATTCATGAGTTTATGTTTTTAATTCCACTCACTAACTTTTGATTGGAAGAACTTAAGTTGTTTTTGTTAGCAACTGTTGTAAAAACAATTCTAATATAAATGTTTATGGTGTTTTTACGTTTTTTGCACGCGATCTTATTTCTAAATAATTCAAAAGGCTTTCATATGACAAAAGCTAAGGAATTTTCTGATGTGAAATTCAATTGATCGATTAATAAGATTAGTTTTGAGATCATATCGATGAGTTTTATCAGGATATCCCAAAAAAATACACAAGTGATGGAACTGCTGGGGTAAAATAGAAAAATCACATAGTTAAATTTAGTCACAGTTTCTGTTATGGTTTTCAAGCATGTTACATCAAAAGTACTTTTACACATGATAAACCAAAAATAATATTCTCTCCATGATAGATAGATATTTGAGCTGAACTAACTTCAAACATTGTATAAGTAATTTGCATATTACAGGTAATTTTATTGAAAAAATAAGAACATTAAAATTGAAATTATTAGCAAAACGAAAAAAATCATTATAATAGTTCTTTATATAATTTCTTTTAACTTTAACAAATTACTATTTATCTTAATGATTAATTAATATTTAAAAGAAATACTATGGCATCTATAATAGAAAATTAGAATAAATATTACACTTTATTTATACATGTTCTGTTTCCTTTAACATTTTTTCTTCTGTTATTAAAGAAACTCACTCCAAAAATTGACCACTAGATTTTACCATTACCAAATAATACGAGTTACTCTGTATTATTGTCACAAGTTGATTAAAATAAATACTATGTTCAGCGTCGACTGCATAAAATTGAGGTAAGTTGTTATTCAAATAATGGAAGAATGTAAGTTCTAGAAAAATCTTCCACCACTAATGATAAACAGGTTTGAATATTCATTTAAGAAGTTTTATCTGCTTTAACAGCAATAATGCTCAACAACAGCTTGCTATAAATCCTCTTATAATCTATGATACTTTCCAGAAACTATATTTAGTTTGAAACTTATTTATAGTTTATCATTGCCTTAGAACTTTAATAATTATTTTTCCAAGTAGTGAAAAAATGCTTAATGAAAAGAATATTGTTATTTATACATCAAAACATATAGTTATTAAGTAATACCATTTATGAAACTGGTCATAGCTTTTAGAGTTTTTATCAAAATAAAATCAACTCAATACATGAATAATACAGAAATGTGAGACGGTTATATATTAATGGTATTATATGTACCTGTATATGTAATGGTATTAAATAAATAGATATATATTATAATGGCATAACTATGATACGATTTTGCTTTTATGGAGATATATTTCTTACTAGTAAATACTTTAAAACTGTATTTAGGGAATTTCGCAACCATTTATACTTTATAGTACCTATTTAGAGAAAAAAAAATATTTATTGTTATTTTTAATTGCAAAATATTTGTTTTTTTAATCAAAATATCAAATATTTTTCTCAGTTTCATGAAGTACATTATAATTTTTTATAAATAGAATAATATGACTTTTTAGTATTAAATTCAATAATTACTGTTGTGACATTACAAATATTAGATTTAATTCTTCATAATGTCATAAAATAAAATCCAAAAACTAAAATTACAATAAAATACATAAAAGCTTTAATATTTCCTAGAAATTTTTACAAGCAGAAAACTTAATAAATAATGAGTAATCTTCAAACATATTTTAAATTTTCAGTAATTTCTTATAAAACTATCTGTTAGTTAACGAAAATGAAGACAATGAATTTGCAAAACATATTCAAGAAAACTACTCATGGAAGAAATTATTTTTTAGTTCGAAAGAGCTTTTACTATCAAGTATTATTTTCAAATGAATGAAACTTTATTCATTAAAATGAATGTAAGTCTCATAATAATATGAGAGTAACAATGACAGGAGAAGATATAATCATATGCTTATCAAATACCGTATTATTACGTAATGCGATTCAGAAACTCTTTGTTTGAATCTAATATATTTTTGAAAGAAAATTTCAAGAAGATTTTAGAATGAGATAAATTACGATCAGTATTTAAAAGAATGGAAAGTCAAAATTAACTTATTGTTACTGGTAAATGAAAAAGGAAACTCAGCGCAAAAAAAAGATAAAAGCTGCTTTAATCAGTATGGAAGAATTTAAGCCTTTAGAAAATGTAAAACATATTAGATAAAAGACTATATTTAAATTATAACATGCCAAAAAAATATTTCTTAAAATTTTAGCAAATACTGTCTTCACAAAAATGTTATTATCATGAGAGTAAAATTGTGCGAAAGGCCTTCTGAAGCATGAAATTATAAATAAAAGCGACAAATTTTTTTCTTTCATTCATTATTCTCCTTAATTTTAAAGAGATTCTAAAGAATTTAAAACTTTATCTAGTTTTGAAGAAATATATTCATTTATTAGATATCGAAAATAGTTTCAGTGATAAAATGTCTATTTTCCCGAAAATGTATTAATGATATAAAGATAATTAAATAAATTTTCAAAGAAACACAATATGGTAAATTGATCCTAAAAATAGAAGATGAAATGAAGGAGGAAAGTATTATGGAAATTCATTTTAAATCGAATTTTAAAGTTTATAAGCTTTGTTTGAAAGATAAAAAGAAAATGAGATTGGTATTTAAGCAAATGAAATAATATTTCTCAATAGTTCATTTATGTTAACAATTTGTAAAACTAATTGAATGTTTTAAGATTTTAAATGGTGATTAATTATTTAATTTTAGAAATTTGATAATTAAATTATTTAGGAATATTGCTAAATGTGATTTTAAATATTACTTCGATTTAACTCGTTAAAAATAAATCAAATTTTAAAATTATAAAAACATGTTATAAAATTTCTTTATCAAGTAGGAACGGTTTATGAATTATTAAAAAAGCTTATATTTAAATTTTTCATAATTTAAGTGAAGTAATTATATTTCATAATTTGATGTGTACTAACAAATTAAGAAATATAATCACACAAATAATTATTTTCTTATTCCACTTCATTTGCAACCGAACTAAGTACTGAACTGTTACAGCTGAGTACCCAGAATAATATTCTTTAGTTTTTTACAATTAACTTATTCAATTCTAATTTTGAATGGGGATTTTTATAATGGTTTGAAGTTCTTTTTAAAACATAAATTCCGTTCAAACAATTCTTTTGTGCAAAATCTGACCCTAAAGCTACAAAAATAACCTTTCATTAATTTCCATTAATAATATTATTTTAAAACACAGTTTCTTTCAGTATTTATCTTTCTTACTGTTATAGTGTAATTATAATTTCAACTTTCTAATTGCATAAATTAAATAAAAAAAAATTCTCCTTTTCTTAAAAGGAAATAAAAAATGTAAAATAAAAAGAATGAACTGAAAGAAAATTAAAAAATGTGATCAAACACTAAAAAAGTTCACATTGACATTAGATGCCTGAATGGGGCTTAAACAAAGATGTTTTAAACAATTCATTTGCTTGTGTGTTCGAATGTTCTTTTTGGTCTTAATGTCAACAAAAATATTCATTGAGTTGATTGTTTTGATATTTCTTTTTTATCTGAAGAAAACATACCAAAACATATTTGATTTTGAAAATTTATTTTTATTATTTTAATATATTTAAATTTGTATGACTTTTTTTTTAAAAATATTCTGAAACTTATTATTAGTTTTGGAAAATTATAACTCATTAAATTTTCTGAATGTAATGATGATTATGTAAGAACTATTATTTTAAGCCTGAATGATTATAGTTTACTTAAAACATGTAAAAGCACGAAATAAATAAACTAAGAAAATATTTTTAAATCAAAAGCTTATATGAAGATTAAAACTAAGATAATATATATAACAAAAATAAAGAAAATTTATTTACTAACTAAAAATACCATAGCAATTATTATCATTTCAATCCTATTCTTTTAGTTCAAGTATATAAAACAAATGCAAAAAACATCATGATATACTTATAAATAGTAATCTTTACTAATCCTTACATATTACTTATTCATACATACAAATTATTAAATTAGTCACGAAAAACATTGATTGGCCAGATGAAACATATAATTTTAATACAAATTTGCAATATCCGTTTATAAAATGTCACTGGTTTTAAAAATATTTGTTTCATATTATTTCGGAACTATTTCTATAATGTCTAAAATAGCGGGTCACACAAAAAGTCATCACAATTTTTATTGTTAATTTTAAACATTAAAATTTGCGGGGAATTTATATGGACCAATACAATAAAAGTCTCATAACCACAATTAAAATATTAATTATTCTTTAATTTGTTGAAATTACTTCTAAAGAATAATATGATCTATTTCAAAAATTCTGAAATAGATTAACACAACAATAATTGAACTTTAAAATAGCCTTCACTATTATGATCTTATGGCTTCGTATTTTTAAAAAAAATGCATTTTTGGCATTCATTTATTACAAATAAATTTGGAATAGGTGAGTGTATATGGATTCATCAACTAAAATAATTAACTTCTTCCAAGAAAAGGAAGTTTTTTCCGCTTACACATAGGATTAAGATAACACTATAAAAAAAAGGAAGAAAGAGAAAAAAAAATTGAAAACGAAGTTTGTAGCCGAATTGGAAGACAAAATAACATTCTTTTCACACAACAGTTAATGGGTTTCATCTCTGTTGTATATGTTTCTAGGTTTCACAAATCCTATTTAAATGACTTTTAACAATTAACTAAATGACATTTGAGTAGTAGATACTACTCAAATTATAGTTCTCGTGCTCAAAGTGTTCATAGAACAATTACTCTCTTTTTCAATCAACTCCCAAAATCAGAACTTCCTAATGGGAAGAAATGAAGTTGCTTTAAAAATATAGTAGTATGAAAAACAAATTATAAAAACCAAATTTCAAATGCTATAAATACCAAGTGAGTCTAGAGTAAAATAAAAAATTAGGTCTTATGTTACTACATACTTATAAATGGGTATTCATATAAGTTTATGAATTATATGTGTGTGAGTAAATTATTTGAGCATAAGTTTCTTAAAACTCACGTATCTTTATAATCTCTATAGAATAACTTCTTAATTTTCACATTAAATTAGTATATTATAACTCGAAAAAAGAACTTCTTTTCTTCACATTAAATATACTGCAGCATTTTCAATAATAATACATAAAATGTAAAAGCAAGGGTTGGTTGTCAAACTTATTATTTTTATCTTACATCAACTATGAGTTACTTAAATTGTAATTTCTAACTAAGTGATTTTTAAGAGATATTAATTACTTATGCAGCTTTCATGTCTCATTTCTTTAATATGTTTCTAACTTTACTATGGATACCAAATTTTTGTTCAAATATTTACTCACATAATTCTTTTAATTGTCTTATTTAAATATTAAACCGAATAATTAAGGATTTACCTGGCATATCAGGCTTACAAAAGGTACTTGGAATTATCTTTCATTTTTCCTCTTTGATATGCAGATTAAGTTTGAAAAGACCAATAAAAATGTATTTCTTTCATAATCCAAAAAATGATTTGCAAATATTTACTGTGAATGAAGAGATAAAGTGGATATTTTAAAAATTTCGAATATTGAAGAAGAAAGTGTTTGATAAAAATTAGTTAAATATATTTTTTTGGTAAACGAATAATATTTAATTCTTAAACAAATTCAACCATTATTATAGCTAAAAATTATTCATTGTAAATAAATGGAAAAAATGATATGAATTAATTCGAAATTCATTATTCTAATATGTAGGAAAATTTTTAATTTAAAAGGAATGTTAATTTAAAAGGAAAATATTATTAAATGTATCTGTTGCAAGATTAAATGAAAAAAAATAGATTGTGTGACCTGATGAAAAAAAGATGGTGTTATAGCGAGCAGGAAGTAGCAAGTACTACTGCTGAACCTGCTGAACAACCGTCATGTTGAGAACGCATTAATCCATCAAAAGCTTTGATGTGTCCATAAAATCTTCTGTTTTGGCATGTTGTGGAGATGATGGTTCAAGTTTAGGTTTCAAGCTCATAAATCACGTTTAGCGACTTTAAAGTTTGCAGTAATAGAACAACTAAATGGTATTGCAAATAAAATAAAACATAAAAAATAAATGAAGGTGATGATGCAAAATAAATTAGTTTGTTTGAATGATACATTTGGAAATGAGATAGAAAAACTTTAAAGATTGATAAAAGTGAACATTAAGAAAAATTATATTAAGAAAAAATAGTTTGAACACTAATGGAATAAAAAATTAATTATAGATTGGCTTATAAAATCTATGAGATATATTATATAACCTAACTACAATCAACATTATAGTTAACTTCAGAAATACTCATTTGTAAGGGGAAAAATTATAAATAATATCATTAGTACAGCAGGGGATTTATAAGTCACTTTATGAAAATCAGTAGCTCTAATGAAGACATCATTAAGATATAATGGCCGAAATCTTTAGTTCTTTGATTTTTAAGTTCAAAATGTTATGTTCTCTGTATTCAAGCATAACATTTTCCACTTGTATATATCCCAAACAGCGAGGTAAATGTTTAGATAATTTTTAGTTCTTCAAATAACATGATAAGCCAAGATGTCGATTTTAAGTTCAAAAATGTGTATAGCGTACGTGTAGAAATATTACTAAATAAAGTTATTATTGTTAGGTCAGCATACTTATCTGCACTTAGTCCTGAGTTGACCATACCAGTAAGAGGAAGCAGAAGAGTGTGCTTAATTTAAAAGCGAATATCAAGCAAAAGACCCTAATACTTGCCCTGCTCTACCCCCAGAGGTATTATTTCCTTTAGAGGACACTTTGACAATGAACTATTTAACGTCTCCCAGCCACCTTTAGTATACCCGATAGATCTCCGCCTAAGACGGGACTCGAACTTACTACTTCACGAGAATGAGAATGACGCTTTAACCAATCAGACCATCTGTGTCTCAGCCGAACAAAGCCAACATTTTCTGACAAAGAATATGAAGAAGATTAAAATATAAAAATTTTAAATCTAATGCAATCTAAAATTACTTGAAAGATATAGGGTTCTGATTTTTTCCTTAGAAATAGCATAGAACATTCCATTCTGTATGTTTATAGTATTATGCCTGTTTATAGTAAAACTCTCAGTTAACTCTTTTTATTCATAAGAATCTTTTATTACTAAAACTGGTTCAGATAATTAAAAAGCTGATATTGGAAAATATTCATCTAAACCTAACGTTTCTAAATGTAGGCAAACTTGAAAAATATCAAACCTAAGATAATTTTTTAAAATTGTTAAATGAAAAGTAAACTGTTGCTAAAGGAAAAGTTTTTAAAAAAGGAAAATAATCGTTCTATTTTTAATAAATAGTAGCCTTCGAATGAAATTCACCAAGGATCTTCTATTTTTTTGCCGTAAACTATGTTTGTCTGATATCGTGAATTTATCGTGTTATTCATATATTATATTTCAAGATGGTATAAAAATATTGATATGGAAATCAATCAATTGAAAACTGATAATCAAATGATTTCAGTTTTTCTTTATAAATAATGTCACCAAAACTATTTTAATAAACGTAAAATTAAATATAAAAAAAATATGCAAAACTAAACTGGAAACAATATTAAGAGTCTTAAAGTAATATAAACTTTATTATAATTGAAAAATATGCAAAATTTGCTTTAACAGTGAGGATAAAGAATAAAAGGAACTTTCTCAAATAACAAAGAGTCCCAACAAGGAAACCTATACATGTATATGTAAATGCACCCGTGAAAATATTTATAAATAAAATCGTCCGCTACAAAGGTAACTATAGTTATAAAATGAAAAATAGAATATAAGAAAATCTATAATGTATGTATGATATATCTCTGCTAAGGGTATAAAGCTAACTTTATTGGATCAAAAATAGATAATTCAATAATTTACAATAAATGGATTCAAAACATTCGATTCAGCAATCATGTGACATCAACCGTTAGTCATCTCTGGATTCCTAGCATACATGTGTTTTTGTAATATTCATCCTCTTAACATAGATAGCACTTCGTATTCTAAGTTAAATTCTCGTTCTCTCCTGAAGCTTTCTATCATCCTTCTCAATTTGTTTACCAAATTTTGTATATAATATACGTTTCTATGTGTACGTGAAATTTGTCCAGTTTGTAAAATGGTGAAATCATTTTAACTTAAAAAATAAAGCCTATTTGAATGATTTTTACTTATGAAAATATTACTTAAAGTTTTAAAGAATGATTCCAATATTTTTTTTTATTTCTAATGGTGGGCACCCTTGAGCAAATAGCCCATTTGCCTCAACAAGGCCGGAAACTGCTACTCATTTTATCGTTACCCGGTGGGCACTTGTGAACCAAGTCACGGAGGTACGAATAGCATCACCCACACCTCACCACCACAAACCCGTTTTTAGGGCGGGCCACATTCATCCATCATCTGAGGAAAGGACAAGAAACACAGAGAGATAGAAAGAGAAAATACATCCATGCCCGAGTCTGGATTCGAACCCAAGTCCTCCCCATCCACTAGGCAGGTTGGGTGGCATAATTCCAATATGTAGAACTTAATAATTTTTTGTTAATTATACTATTTAAAGATACAGAAGAAATAACTCTTTAGCTGACTTCTTAAATATATGAAATTTATTTTCATAATTTGAGGTATTAAAAAAGGCTTTTAAATTTGATTCATGAATTTAAAGGTTAACACTTTGAATTTTTAAATATTAAAGTTTTGAAGAGAAGAAAAATATTTTCGTGCTTTTATGCAGATAAATAATTTAACTTGTATCTACAAAATAAGACTGATAATATTTTCAAATATTGAGCAATTTATTACTGACAAAATGCAAATGGTTTCTTTTTATTTAATTAGTAAAATTCCGTATTAATTTATTAAAAGTATAAAATATACAAACTTTAGGATAAAAAAATACTGAAAATTATAAAATTATGAATTCAAATTTTTGAAAAGGAAAAAAAAATATCAGTATTACAGGAAGAGATAAATTATAAAAAATTTTTCCTATTAAATTACCTCAAAATTATTCCTCAATTTTATAATTAAAAAGTATTTAACAATAATTATAAAAAAATCTATAAGCATATACTGTTACAATTTTTAACATTTTATGGTGTAAAATAATTCTTTTAATTTTCTGTTGACAAAATAAAAAGAAAAAGAGTGAAGTTGCGCATTTTTAAGAAAAAAATGCAATTAATTGGTCAAAAGAGCAAAAAATGGTTATTATAAGGGGTTGGTTTTAATTTCCTCTTATTTTTATTTCGTTAGAATATATTTTTGCCTAATAAATAAATAAAAAGTGAGTATTAGTGAACTTTAATGTTAAAGAAAAATAGAAATTCAGTGGTAATTTTTTCGAAATTTTCTAGATAACAATAAATGTGATACAGATTACAAAAAATTTTAATATTTCGTAAACTGTTCTGACAGACATAGTAGGTAATTTAATCTGATTATATTTTATGCAAAATAAGAAAATATTGGAAAATTAATTTGATTAAAAGTTTATAACAGTAAATTGTTGCTATAAAAAATGTGTTTACCTTAAAAAGCAGGAAAGATACATTATCTGTGTATATATACATACGCTACGCTAGATACATTTTATGAAGTATCGCTCATAATAACAAATAATAAAATAAATTAGTAAACCATTTAAAGAGGCTTTTGATAAATCACTGATTTTTCATTTTGCTCACTATGTTTGGAATCCTCGTTGTAACATTGAAGCATGTCCAAATGGGAAAAATAAACAGAAGCATATTCATATTCTATGTCTCCATCCTAGATTTTCGTATTTGCTAATCACGTTTAGGTGTCCTTTTGATTTCAGCTGATATTTCGGATTAAAGCAACTCTAGTGAAGAGATTTAAATCTTCAGCGAATTATTTGTTTACGAAAAAAATTTTTCTATTATTATCAAGATTTTAATTTAAATGTGCAAATTATAATATTATTAAACAGTTTTCATTAAGAATTTTGTATACTTATCAGTATTAATTTCTTTAAAAATAGGACTAAACTGAAACAATTAATGTGAATAAATATCTGATTTAAATGAATGTTGAAATGGAGGATTTATACATTATGCAACCTGCAACTTCCCAAAAGATGTTTTAAGATGACCATTAAATGAATACTGAATGCAGAATTGGTTTAAATAGCAATCTGTATTCAATATTCATTGAATTGAATTACATTTACAATTAATAATATTACTTTGATTTACATTTCAAGAAGACATTTCATAATTTGTAACAGTTTCCACACAATTAATGAATTTCCAATTTCTTTGTATAATTGACAAGAATTCATCAACTTCAACATTTTAGTGAAGCAAAGGCTTCTACGTCTTTGTTCCCTCAGAAAGCTGAACGCAGTGAAAATTCAAAGATCTAGGATGTTCGACTGTCCGTTCTTCAATATTGAAAGGGTATGGCACGGTAAAAACATACCGCGTGCTAACTGAGTAAAAGAAAAATGTAAGAAAAAATATTAAATTAATTTTCCGATTCTCCAGAAAAATGTAAGACTAGATTTGCTGTCAAATTAAATATTTTTATCATAGTTTCAATTAATGTCTATATTTTGAAATAATGCCATTATCCTTAGAGACTTATTTTTCTTTCTCTCAGTGAAAGTTTACAGTCCCATAAATTTATTCTTTTTATTTTACCATTGCTTTATTTTAGGGTTGATATTTTATTCTATTCTGATTCTATTTTATAATTTATTTGAATATATATATATATATATATATATATATATATATATATATATATATATATATAT
>JAPDSC010133698.1:110721-122460 GCA_026290005.1 Latrodectus geometricus
ATGGATGAATGTGGCCCGCCCTATAAACGGGTTTGTGGAGATGTGGTGTGGGCGATGCTACTCGTACCTCCGTGACTTGGTTCACAGGTGCCCACAGGGTAATGATAAAATGAATAGCAGTTTCAGGCCTTGTTGCGGCAAATGGGCTAATATACTTACTTGCTCAAGGGTGCCCGCCATTAGAAATAAAAAATAAATTCATTCAAAGTAAGCCAGCAACTAGTCGACAGACATGAAATCAGAATGTATAACCACTGTACATCCATCTTTCATTATTCAACAATAGCTAGAATCAAATTAGAAATCTTCAAGTTTAGCAAGTTGACGTTATTTTTTATTTCCCCAATTGTTTGCAAGTAATCTCTCAGTACTTATGACAAATGAACAAAAAAGGTGTGATGATTACTGTTCATTGTATGCAATATCTTATATCACCTGAATGAGATTAAAATATTACTAAAGTTGGTTAATTTGCGCTTTAGGTCCCCTACTTCGCCAACTCAAGAATTTGATGCGCTTTTTCGCGCATACTCATTATTTACTCTTTGTTTTAGCCTTTTCATTGGTCGCCAAATAAGATTCACTTTAAAATAGCAGTAGAATTTTCTTCATGGCATGTGTGATTTTAGAAACTCGCCAAATAAAGCATATTTTCCCCCTAAAGTATGAATGTCATTTTATTATTTTAATAAGTTTAAATTAAAATTGATTTATTTAATAACATGAAATTTAAATAACATGAAATTATTTTCTAAAGTATAGAAGGACGTAAAATTTAACCTTTACATAATTGAAACTATTTAATTTACAATAGACAAAAAAGAAGGTATATGGTAATTTAAAATTTGTATATGATTTCAATGATTTCTGTTTTAAAGCTTCCATTTGTAGTTTCATATGTAGCAATAACAATGGGATTTAATAATTCAGAATGTAAATTAAATTTTTAGTACGTCAATGTAACTTTCCTAAATTTCCCCACAGTTATTTGCTTGTTACTACTATGTAAATTTTCTGAAGATAATACGTTTTCCCCATAGGGAAATTTCCAGAATTGAATAAACATAGGCAGGATAAGCCAACATTTAATTTTTCAAATGAACGAAACTTTACATTAGCAATAGAACAAAAATGAAGTTAGAAAGTTATGTAAAATATAAAATAACATTACTACTATAAAGTTGCATTATGAGTAAAGAACATTGTTTGTTTCAAAATTAAAAAAAGAATATATTGTGTGTAAAATGCATCTTAAATTAAAAAAAATTGAAATTTCTAAATATTTACAATAGCAAAAGTACTTTTTTTTTTTAAAAAAAATTCTTTGTAATCTCTTACTACTTATCCTAGTGAATATGATGAAAGTATAGTGAACTAAAATATTCGTATATTTCTATTAATAGCAGCTTCACAATCGTGGTATCAACTTGTGTTATTTAAATTGCCCCCTTTTAAAACTGCTGCTGGCGAGATTTTAAACTAGCTTCTCACAGTTTCGTGAGACTTTCCTCGAATATGGAAGATATTGATTTAAAATCGATATTCTTTACTGAAAATAGTTTTGTTATGTTTCAAAACTTTCCATTTTCAATTGATTTTCTATTGTGAGTATTATTTGCATAATACAACTTTAATTGGAATGTTGCCTTTAACTAATTTTAAAATACAGCATCTCTTGTGTTTGACTTAACGCATAATCAAAACTCTGATTATTTTGTGTTTTTATTTGATAAAAAATATTCAATTTAAAAAGACATTACGATAGTTTTTTTTATCTACGATATCTTATAAATTTTCCACAAATATTCACAAAGTTTTAAAATATAATTTTTGATTAAAATTATTAATCATTTAAAGTTTATTTCGTTCATATCTCAGATATTTTATAATTTATGATGGTGTGCTGTTACTTATAGATAATAACATCATAGTATTTTATTTTTATTGACTAATAATTCCTTATTTTTGATATCTATCAAAATTTTAAATTATATTTTATTGATTGGAAATAAATTTTTCTATGAAATTTCGATATCAAAATAAAAATAAATTTACCATTGTTATTAAATAAATACAATAAATATTCTAAGGAAACAAAATTAGATAATAAATAATATAAAGATTTTAAATAAAAAAAATAAACACACGAGCGAGCCATTATTATATTAGGAATTAATAATTTTTTAGGGAAAATTTTATATGAAATTAGTATAAAAGATAATTAAAAAAGAAGTTATAGAGATTTGAAGAAAATAGTTTTTGTTTGCATATAAATATCCAGAAAAAATATTCGTAGATAAGTTTTGTCTTACATGAAACAATTTTTATATTTTTTTTAAAATTTTGCGAAAGCTCCTTTGAAATATAAAACATAATACATTTATAAGAATTTACTAATCATTTAAATTTACAATAGATTACGTGTTACGTTTCACAAAAATTTTATTATAAAGATTAATTAAATTTTTAGACTTACTTTCTGAAAATAATAAATACTTGTTTTAAGAGAAATTTTTTTAAATATGATGTTAAATAGTACAAAAGAGTAGTATGCATAGATTTGATTTGAAATGCAATGAAAATATTATCCTTTGTGATAAACAGAAATAGCATTCACAAAAAGCTGGAGAAGAGGAAAAAAAACGGAGAACCGGAAATCGAAAAAGATAATTTACAAAAGAATAATATGCACACTGAAATGTTCCGTTTTACCAAGCACATTTTTAAACAGAATATTTCATTTTATGTACTATAAAATTTTGACTTTTTTTAAAGAGAAAAAAATATTTTATATAGAATATTTGTTACTTTTTTTTTATAAGAAAATTAACTTGGTTACGAACGAGTTTATTTAAAGAAATTTCTGTACATTGTTTTGAACATTTTTTAAAGAAAGTCTGAAACAATTTATAAAATTATTTATTTCCTCTGTTGTCTAAACTTACATTCAGCGATTAAAATGTGAACCGCACAAAATTTTTTCCATTTATTTTTCAGTTTAAAATAATTTTGGTAAAAGGCACTTTTAATGATTAAAAGAATTATTTTACAAAATAACTTCTACAAAAGATAACAAAAATTTGACAATATCTATCAAAAGTACATAAAAATAAAAAGCAATTATTACTTTAATTCCAAAATTATTAATTTGCTTTGATTTAAACTTATTTTATGAGATTTATTTATAAGAACAGATTTATTTATGAGAAAAAAGGATATGGATGTAAGGGAATTAATTATGATAACTGTAACTAATGAAAATTTTGGCATAGAAAGTATGATTCCCAAAAAATACAAAAAAAAAAAAAAAAAAAAAAAAAAACTAATTCAAAATCTTTCAAAATTTTTAATTGATTTATATAAATAAAAACAATTGCAAAAATTGAAAAAAATTTTTATTTCAAAATTTTATTTAATCAGCAATAAAAATTAAATGGGGAATAAAATTTAAAAATATTTAGAAAATAAAAGAACAGTAATAAATCAAGTGTTTAAATAGAAACAAAATGAGAAATTATAAAAGTAAATAATATTTTCCAGTATTTTTACCTATTATATAATTAAAATAGTTAAGAGTATTTATAATGATATTTATCAAATTGTGGTATAATCCTTTATAAAAATAAAGCTTTGATAGCTAGTTTTTTAAATCGCTGAAATTTTAGTTTTTTTCCTGAATCCGAGCAATTTATTTTCAAATTTCAAAAGTATTTTCTCCATAAGAAGGATTTTCTCCAAGAAGGAGAAAATCCTTCTTCAAAATGCATAATTATAGATTGACCATTATTTCAGATTTTAGAACTTCCATTGAACTTGTCTTATTTAGTTTGCGTAGTTTAGTTTCGAATGTAAAGTTATTATTTGTTTGATTAATATTAGAACAAAATTCTTTCTAGGTTGGTGGTTGGTTGGGTTTTCTGGTGCAAAGTCCAAAATGGACAAGCTGCGCCAAAATTTGTTTCCATAAATTATTCATTTATTGTAGAAAATCCAAGTATCATTAAAATCAAATTAAAATACAAAAAACAGTGTAAATAGTTAGTTTAAAATGTATTGCAAATGTAAATTAAAAAACAAAGAAAAGTACAATTTTAAAATTTAAATAAACTCAAGGAAACCCATTGCCCTCAAAAAGGAAAAAAGGTTTCCGTATGGTGGCTGCCCCACCAAATCAAACATGGTTAAAATATTTGTTTTAAAAAATGTAAAGTGATAAAGGCTAAAATCTGGACATGAGATTAAAATATGATAAACAGTATATGGTTCATCACACGTTTCACACCATAGAATTGATTCATTTAGAAAAGATACTTATGTGGGAAGCGTGTGTATCCGATACGAAGACGAGTTATATATATATATATATCGTAACGGTAAAACTGATAATGGGATAAGGTATGGAAAGATGGCATGTAATTTGTTAAAGACTTTCATATTCCACAACTCCTGCAGAGAGAATTTACGAAAAGTTTTACAACCCTTCTCAAGTAGAAAAGAGGGACACATGAATAGAGTAAAGACGATGCAGCTTTAGCAGCTGTGTCTGCCTTTTCATTTCCCTCTAGACCTACATGACCTGGTATCCAAGAGAAAATTATTTCATAGCCCTTCCCAGCAAGGGAATCCAATTCTCCGAAAATCTTAGACACAACAGATGACAATTATTGAAGTTTTCAACGCTTCTAATACACTCAAATTGTCAGTATACACGCAAGTTTTATGATAATGTCCTGTATTCACCAGCTGAAGGGTTTGATGAATTGCAGTAGCTTCAGCACTGAAGATGGAGCAGGACGTATGGATGCTGCAACCCTAACTGTTATTAGCATAAAATATGCTTCAGCCAACATGTCCTTTAGTTCTTGATCCGAATACAGGCGTGTATGATGAATACTGACAGTGATGGCATACGTAAATCTGTTGAAAAACTGTTGAAGTTGTGTCCGATTTTCTAAACTCAGCAAATAGATTAGTAATAGTTACCTGTGGATCATACCAGGGTGCATGTGAATGTAAGTCCATTTTAATAAAACGGACATCATATAGGTCTGTCCAAAAATGTTGAGATTGAATACGAGCGAGAAAATGTTGGATGCTATAGGTGCGAGCATCATATAATCTCTTCAATGCAGGAGTGAAAGCCAAGGAACGTAAAGGATGTTCAATATCAGACATAACCTTAGCGTAGTAATTGAGAGACAGCTGCATTCATCTCAGTTTTAAAGACAATTGTTAACGAATCGCATTAATACTCTGGACGGGTGATATGAACAAATGCACCTGAACAAATCCTCAAAGCAGAGTGATGCACAGTGTCCAGTCTGCGTAAAACAGAAGACCTAGCAGATACATACACAACACATCCGTAGTCAATACGAGATATAACGAGTGCTTTATAGACTTGAAGGAGTGACAAGTGATCAGCACCCCAAGATGTATTTGAAAGCACCTTGAAGATATTAAGCGATCGCTCACACTTCTTCCGTAAATGTAAAACAACAGGAAGAAAATACAACTTTCGGTCAAATATCACACCAAGGAATTTGATCTCATTGACCATGGGTATTGAAGTGTTGTTCAGATAGATAATAGGATCATTGTGAAGGCTGGTATTCTTGAAAAAATGGACACAACAGCTCTTGCTAGGAGATAATGTAAAGCCATTCTCTGCACACCATGCATCTATTTCATTAACAGATATTTATAGCTGTCTTTTAATTAAATGCATGTTTGATCTTTGGCAAGATATTTGCAGGTCATCCACATACTTAGTGCCATTAATAGAAGATGAAAGGTAATGAAGGATGCTACTTATGTATAAGTTAAAAAATGTAACACT
This sequence comes from Latrodectus geometricus, assembly GCA_026290005.1. Classification (NCBI taxonomy): domain Eukaryota; kingdom Metazoa; phylum Arthropoda; class Arachnida; order Araneae; family Theridiidae; genus Latrodectus; species Latrodectus geometricus. The sequence continues at coordinate 116,561 of JAPDSC010133698.1, forward strand.
TAAAATGGAGCCTTGAGGTACACTCTCATATTGGATAAAAGTATTGGATGTAGATGTTCCAATACGTACTTTAAGGGAGCATAAAAAGTTTTGTAGGAATATCGGTACATTACCCCCAAGCCAAAAACATGCAAAGAACGGAGAATTCCATATCACCATGTACGGTAGTATGTCTTCTAAATATCAAAGAAAATAAGATCAGATGGTTCCTTCGCACAAAAGCATTACAAATTTGAGTCTCCAAATATGTAAAAATTCTTTCTAGGTATAAGTTGAAGGATTCATCGCAGTTATTGGATAATTTTTCAATATTGTTTGTTCTAACAAAGATGATTATTACCTATCTATTTTTGTTCCTTTTAATAAAGTTCATGAAAATTCTAATTAAAAATAGATTTAAAATTTTTCTAAAATTTTGCCCAAATTGCAAAATATCTGCACATCAGTCCAAACGCTATTTCTAACTTTTTGAAAACTACAACGAGTCAGAGGAAAGCAACAACTCAGACGTAAAAAATTGACAAAACGTGATCAAAGAAAAATACTTAAAGAATTTTAAAAAAGTATGGAAGCATTGAAAAAGCACAATACCATGCTGAAATTACACATGTAACCAGAAGAACACTTTTCAACTATATTAAAAGATTGGAAATGCGTTTAATTTCAAGAAAAGAAAACACCATCCTAAACTGAGCACCGTTTACAGTGCACCAAAGAATATAGGTCTTGGAGCTCCGAAAGGACTTCAGTTATTGTATATGAAGAAAAATAAGTCAATTTAGATAACCTAGATGGTTATCAATTTTATGGCATTAACTGGATGCATAAAAAAACTTATTCTACCAGACAGATGTGAGAAAGCAGTTCAAAGTTTGGAAAGCTGTTGGGTACGGTGGAAGACTAATCTACTGCTTCTGAATAGGAAACAAAAACACCCAGATTACATTCAAATTTTAAATTGATAGATCTTTTTTATGGCTCTAGCAAGGCGGAGAATGTTTGAATATGTCAGCAAGATGGTGTATCAATTCACACGTCTAATAACGTTAAAAATTGGCTTGAAACACAAAGAATGTAATGATGCTAAGCGAGGCAGGTTTTGTCAGTGCTCGCTAAAAGTCCAGATCTCAATATTATTGAAAATATATTATCAGTAATTGTTCGTCTTGAATCCAATGCCAAAGAGTAATCTTAGAAGTAATTAAAACAAATGACATAAGAATAAATATTCCTTATAAACAAGAATTTTTTTTTATTTTCATCATTTAAACGTGTACTACTTTTTTCACGCAGTGTGATATGATGTGATTGAAAATAGTTTTTAATTGTAATAAGTAAGTAGTAAGTAAAATTGAATGTTCTTCTCACACCTAGTCTCTCTCTCTCTCTCTGCAAACATAAAAAACAATATATATTAGATGTAACATAACATTGCATCCTTTCAACACAATTTTTATAAAATTAAACTAACTTAAAGGCTTTTTTAGCTATACTAAATGCATTTTAAGGCTAAACTATTTCAGTGAGCTAAACAACATTAAACTTTAAGAACCCTTTTAGTCAAAATTATTAAAAATGTAAAATGCAGATTACAAAGAAATTATTAAACTTTGGAAAATTTTCAATCATTAAATGCTTTATTTGAAAAAATATTTTGAAGAATTTAATTGAAATAATTATTATTAAGAATGACTGAATCTTCCAGTTTAATTTGTATAGACTTAATTTTCTGCTTTACTTATATAAATTTGCTCTAAAACTTGCTATTAATAGATGTCTATACATTCTCAAAATATCTGACTACAAAAATTTGCACAATCCTGATTGTTTTTGAAAAACGAAAAGGTCGATCAGGCATAAATGTTTCAAATACTTGACGAATTAAATAAATTAATTTAGTTAATTAGCTTTATAAATTTAACCGTATCAATATTTATCAATAAAATAAAATTTCATATAAACATATGCATCTTTCATAGGAATAATTTATTGAAATATTTCATTTGAACATATATATATATGAAGACCTTAAATATTTTTGAAAGTGGTATTTTATTTTTATTAATTAAAGAATTAAATGTCAGAAATGTTTTTATTATTGGAGAGCATAGGATTCAGAAGAAATCTTCATTCTTTTAAAAAATATTAATAAATAATAATAGAAAATACCTTGTTTAAAGTATTTAATGATTTGTACACTGGTTTTTACTTGACATTTCCCTTCCACAAAAATTTTAAAATCGCATATCGCATGTTCTTATTTTTTAAGCAGTTTAAATTTAAAAAAAAAACAAACTCGCATTTTATTTTTAACAAAGCCTTTTAATTTTCAACAATAATACTGGAAGTATATATTTATATATACTAATATATTAAATAAAATTGTTTTCAATAAATTGTAATAAATGTAGCAGTCTATTTATGCATTTAGCTATATATTTTTGCCAATGTTTAAAAAAACACATATGATATTTGATATAAAGAAATATGGATAAATAGGAAAAATAAGGAAAATTTCACCATACACAAAAATCCAAAGTTACTTTAAACTTTTGTTAAAACTCACTATTCGGTGAGGCGAATTTTCTTCGAAGTAATGTGATTTTATTTTTATCTTAGTGATACCTTACTTTTCTTCCTTTAAAGAAACCACTACCAAAAATAAAAGTCGATGTAATACTTATAGCTCGAAGACGACAAACATTTCACGTATCTGTGAGGTATAGGTAGAGATCGAAGCAAAACGTTCTCTCCATGTGAATTCCTCAACTGGGGCTATTTTTATCTTCTCTAGATTTGTAATGGTGGGTGGAATTAAGGAAGAAATTGCTACTGAAAATAAATATTTGAGGCGTTGCGATTTCAATGAAGTTGATACGGAATAAAATCTACTAAAGTACGGAAGCAATTTTTTTTTTAACTTTGTAAGTGATTTACTTTGATTTGGTTATCAGATTGTTTACCATCTATGTTCGTTTTCTAAGGCCTATTTTATCTGAAACATGGTTTAAATATTTAAAGAAAACTTTTACTAAGAAATATGTATAAAATGAGAAGACGGAAAGACGAAAAGACTTGTTAGTAATTGTTCATTTAAAATTCAAAATATACTAAATTTTCATAAGATAATCAAGTTAAATTTTTGCATACGCTAAAACTGTGCCATATTAAATTTTTGTCATACGTTAAAATTATGCCATATAAAATTACTTTTTATTAATTTACAGACTAATTTTCAACATTAGGTATAATTAAAAAATACTTAATTAATTAAACCATTTTGATGGTAATTTGTTATTTTTTAAAGCGTTTTTAGCATTTTTTAAAAAATTTTCTTTATTAGCATGCTTTATATGTAACAGTGGAAAGTATTTTATTTAATCGCATGATTAATTTTAAATGGGAAACACACTCAGGTATAATATAATCTTAAGAGTGATATATTTCAATAACGTTTTACAAGTACACAAATGAGATCATTTTCAAAAACAGTATTTTAGAAGTTAAAATGTGACCAAATGAAAGTGAAAGAGAAATTGAATTTAATCTTTTTTGAAAAAAAATTCTTATCAATGAAATGCTGCTAACAAATTTTGTATATTTGTCAATCATAAATTTAACAACAATTATCAAAAGAAAATAATGTTTTTATTCTGGTTAAAATAATAATATTATAGCACGATGATAAATTTTATTTTTTATTGAAATTTTAACTTGAGAGAATCAAGTAAATATAATTACTTTGTTGAATATAGATTATATATGTGTTTTTAAATGCATGTGTTTAAATATTCAAACTGATTATTTAAACATATGTCCTATAAGCATAATTAAACAATATTATTATACCCATATAATATCAAATACCACTAACGTATAATGATCTTTTATTTGAAAATATGCAAAACATGTTAAAATAGGATTATTATTTACTTTGCTAGAATATTCTCACTTTGCACCTTTTATGATTGTTGCAAAAGGTATGTAACTTCAAAATAAATAAGCATACTTAATTATAGGATATTAAACCACACTGCGACCTTATATTTTAAAATATTATCTACCACTTACGCTTATAAAAAGTTATTTAATATTCATAAGAGATTGAAACGGATTAAAAATAGTAATAAGTTACATATTCCTTGATGATACAATTCTCCATATAATTTTTGAAGATCATCAATGACTATAAACTGTTGCCAACTGACTGTTTTAAAGCAATGACTCTTATTTTAACGCGCGCCCACACACTCACACACACACAAATTAATCTATCAATGTCAATCTCCAAATTCTAATAATTATTAAAATAAACGAAAGACATATATTTTGAAACTCCCGATGAAATTTATGATAAAAACATTATTATGCAACCAATAAAAAAAGATAACATTATTTTAAAACATACACTTGAGCAAACTCAAATGTTTTAATATATTTAAACCTAATTTTTCTTGTATTTGGAAGAATGTGAGGAAGAGATTCTCTTGGAATTAAAATGAATTTATTGAATTCCCTAATACACACATAATTTTCATTTCATTAAAACTCATTAACAACAGAAATAGGACATGTTATATACAATCTTTGAATAGATGAAAAAATTTCAAAATTAAAATTCTAAAGCTCTTATAGATGGATGCTATGAAATCTTTATTGGATATTGTATTTATTATTTTTTTCATTAGTAATTTACTTTATATGATGACAAAAAAGAGAAAGGAACAGTAAAAATGTAAATTTCACAAAATAGTAAAAAAATTATATCTGTAACAATTCTATAAGGAATCGCGTGTTTTCATTTTCATAAACTATATGATAGTTTCTTAATATTTTATTTTATGATTTATTACTGTCCTTGAAGTTCTAATTACAAGGTTATAAGTTTTCATAGACTTAAATTATGAAACTCTACTGCTGTATGACCATTTCATGCGTGATCATTTGGCTTTTTGGCTGCATTCGTTGACAAACCGTAAAATATTCCAACAATGAAACGAATTGGTGATTTGGAGATCAGTTGGATTCTTACCAACGGAAGTGGTTTGGAAATGCTTCCGACGAGTTGCGTGTGGATTATGCTGAATCATACGCGGCGACACGCGCAATTATTTGAGATGTGAGGACATTCATGTATCTCGAAAGTCACGTTTGATTATAAATAAGAAATTGAGTTACAACCTAATATGGGAATTAATTTTTCAGTTAATCTTGTATTTTTCAGAATAATTACATAAAAAAATATTTAGTGTTGCACGTTATGACATTATTATTTATTTAAGTTAATGAAAAAGGATAAATGTAAAAAAAAATCTATTCTTGCTTTATTACCGTGACAGTTTGCTATTTTAAGCAGACTGTAAATATGAATGCATTGCGGGTGGCAAGTAATTTTCTTAGAAAATAAAATATTAATAATATATTCCCTTTTTTTTCAAAAAATGAAATGAATTTTATAAAACATTTTAAAACACCACATAATTTTTATACCATCAATATATATATTGAGTAAAGTAAAAATTTAATTTTAAATTAAATAAATATCAATATAAGATATTATAAAATTTTTTAGAAGAATAAATAAGAAAATAAAGTGTGTAAGAGTAAAAATTCTCAAAAGAAAATAATTTTTAAAAAATTAGGAACACATTTCTAAAAAGAATAAGATGAAACATTTAGAAATCAAAGAAAACTGTTAGATTGCTACAAATAAAATAAGTCAAATTAACAAACGGGAAATTTTTGGAAAAAAAATGATGGGAAAGCTAGAAATAAAATCTGAAATCCGCTCAGTTCTCCTCAAATTATACAAATTAATTTGGATCACCTAAGATTATAAAGAATAAACATATGAAATTGTAATAATAAATATATATATATATATATATATATATATATAT